>VXCM01002302.1:291638-367978 GCA_014773175.1 Lucifuga dentata
CCCCCACCCCATAATATTATCTCTCCTTTGGGAATTTTTTAGTCTTATTTTTTGGACAAATCTCACAATAGTTTTATTTTACTGCAGCCAGTAAAGGACCTCAAACATGCTGTTACATTTGCAGCATATTTTTATTAGTATATGATTTTACTTTCTGTGGCCTGCTCTCCTCCTCCCTCTCCTTCCTTTCATTCTTTCTCATATAGCACTTATATCAAATTTTACATATGCTACCTATGACATCTTTTAGCATGTGACTGTGTGTGTGTGTGTGTGTGTGTGTGTGTTCTTGTTCTTTTATCCTTGTATTAGTTTTAGACCTGCAGAGCGAGGATATTTTTGTAAAATTGGCATTACATTTGCACTTTATGTAGTTTTAGTGTTACAGTTGGCAGTGGATTTATTAATTCATGATTAGTATGAGATTCAACATTTCAGTTCGATATTAACCGACATAGCAAAGCGAACTGACTGAAGATAAATTACAATAACTTTATTTTACAGGTAATTATGGGTGAGTTAGTGTTGATTCCATACGAAACAAAACACCAGCAAACATTGCAAACCATTTATCCAACTAGTTTATTTTGGCTGTAAAACTAGGCAAGAAATCCTCAGCATGTTTCAATATGCCCCTAGTGCCATTAAAAGTGAAGATTCCACGCTAAGATACAGTCAGACATCTCACACGTCAAAAGTCAAGCGTAACGTTTCCTTGCATCCTTACGTTATATTCTGCAGGTATTCCAAATCACTCAATATCCCCATGTAATTACTGAGATTTAACACAGATAAGAGATAAGATGAGGTGCAGTATGCAGCACTGACAGTTAATCTTAGCTGTGGAAATTTAAATAGACTAAATAAAACATAAATGCATATATCCACAGCATAGCCAAATCTAGTATAAGAAGCGCCATCCTATAAAAAGAGATTTCTAGGTGCTGCTGAAAGCATTCAGCAGCAGACCCAGTTTATCTGACAGGTAGGGATGTCGGTTCCAAACCAAACCAGCACAGGAACAGATACCTCTTCTTTTAAGAAGTCTGGTACAAGGAAGTTCTTCATTGGAAGGACACCAAGTATTCCCGCGGTGCAGCAAGGGCTCAACAGCTCAGTCACATTAACTTTTGCCAGTTCATCCAAACTCTAAACCTAAATCGATTCTGGACTTCATTGGAAGCAAGTGTGGGTGATTCACACACAACCTAATACTACAATTAGAACCCTGACCTCTGAATTCCATACAGATCATAGCCAAGCCACCACAGCTCAGCTGAGGCAAATGAAGAATTCATTCCAGCAGTCAATTCTTGAAAAAAAAAAAAAAAAANAAAAAAAAAAAAAAAAAATGAAAGCTCCAAATGTTTGGCTGACCTTTCATTCACTAGAGCAGCAGTCCCAGAAATATGCGACTGCGAGTGCAAGAGATGAGAGAAAGTGGGCAAGGAGAAAGAATAAGAGCCATGAAGACAGACAATGAGACAAACATACGTAAATAGAGAAAAGACTTATTGTGCTCCACTGCAGCGTGTTGACTCATTGCACAGACCTGAGCCAGTGGATGACCACAGGATCTGGCAGTCAGATGGCGATGAACCCCTGAAGGACCCCAGAGGAAGAGCTTTGATTTTGCCTGTTTGAATTGACCGTGTGCCCTGAACATAAACACATCCCAGACATTATCATTATCCCTCTGCTGCTGTTAGAGCCGACAGCCTCCAGGGATACTGACAGGGAGGATTAAGACATACGTGTGTGTGTGTGTGTCATAAGCAGGAATTGCTGTGTACCTTAGCCAGGTGTTTGGAGCTCAGTATTTTACGACAGGGTAGGACTGGAATGTCCAACTGGAGCTCACATCCGTCATCGTCACCATCATTATCATCACCTGACACACACACACACACACACACACACACACACACACACACACACACACACACACACACACANCACACACACACACACACACTCACACAGAGAGAGCGAGAGAGACAGAGAAAGAGAGAGGACAATAATTTAGTGTTTCTACACTACACACTCCAACTGTTCATCACAGAATACATTTATGATGTCATGCGAAGGGAAAACATGGAACCAACACTGTCAGGGTTACTACTTTGAGTTTTATACTATTTACATAAATAATGACATAAAAATGAATCTTATGTGGATGTCTTGTGTCTGGGTGACCTGTATAAATAACATTATTTGGATAGCCAGAATGAATCAGATGACACAAAGTAGATGCTGATCTATTTCTCCCCTCACTTAAGTATCTCAGCTTTTGATTGTATTATTATGAGAAATATAGTGATGTTCCACCTCAAAACTTGCTTTGTGAAATGAATGTTTAACCCCCCCCCCCCCNCCCCCCCTCTCCAAATGATGAGATTGTTCATCACCATCCTTGGCACTGAGTGTTACATAACACCTACAAATTACCTCATGAGAGGAGATAAAGAGTAAAAAATGATGCTAGAGAATACAAAATCAAACAGATTTTGATCTGCTGTTAAACATAAATACTGTAAATTAGAGCAAGAGCAACTTCCTCGGTATTTCTCTCTGCAGAAGAGTAAAAGTCGAAGTATATACCAGTACCTCAAAATTATACTTAAAGGACCATAGACATTTGCCTGTTTAAGCCTTATACTGTATATATAATCTGCATACATGCTATGTTATTGACAACCAATTTCCAAAACATAAAATCGTATGGTAGTTTTCCTGTTATTTTTCCAAATCCTTTAATCTTTCAAAATCAAATGTTCAGGTGATACACCCACNTTTTCCTGTTATTTTTCCAAATCCTTTAATCTTTCAAAATCAAATGTTCAGGTGATACACCCACCTGAAAGCTGTCTTCTCCTCTGACTATATTTCCTAGCGGAGACATACATTGTCTTTTATGCAGCTCCGTGTTGGATCGATTAAATAAAGTTACTTTGAAAAGAAATTTTAAAGACGTGTTTGCTGTGATAGATTATTTAACTAAAGCACGGTTCCAAGTCTCTACAAGTTGATTTTTATAGCGTACTGGAATGAACTGAAGCCAATGGCAGTTGGAAGGTATGAAAAAAATTGTAAAATGTACCACTCCAGCAGTATATTTTTGGGAAATGGATGTCAGTAACGTAACATGTGTGCAGAATATAGTGGGCTCAAACATGCATGAGCATTAGTATCAGTTTTTAAGGAGAATATTTGACTAAATATAATTGCTTTCCATCCTTGTCAGGGTTTCAGTGTCTAGCTAAAAGGCACTTCAGTAGGGACATAAACCCCTTGAGGACATAAACCCACACCTTCTGGTCTCTGGCCTCACTTAACCATCCTGTTAACCCTGCGATTCAGCACCTGCTCATGTTTCCACAAATAACCTCTCCTGTTTTTCTTTCTCTCTGCTTCCCTTCTGCCTCACCCACCTCCACCTCTTCACTCTCAGGTTGATCCACTTCCAGTCCAGCTGTGACAGACACATCTGCCAGATCAGTTCAGTAGCATCAGGATGAAGATGAGACAGCTCAGAGTACTGAGTGGGTTCATCCTGCTGACCTTGGCCATCATCGCCACCGCCAGGCCAAAAGCTGGTCAGTCTGACAATACTGTAAGAAATAAGAGGAGAGAGAGAGAGAGAGAGAGAGAGAGGACAAAAAGGCAGGGGAGTCCTGTTTTCTCCCAAATGGGAATATATTTCAGGACTTATAAAACTTTACGTCATACCTGAAGCTTGATGTGAGACCTAGAAGCAGACATATTACTTGTAAGATGATAAAAACCAAGCATTGCTCACATCTGCATGAAAATAGATTCCATAACAGTTCCTCACGTCTACTTTTACAGACACTGCAAGACTCAGTGTCTCTTTCAGCTTTCAGCTTTGGTCCAGCTTTTGTGATGAGATTTTGGATTTGTATAAATCAAACATCTCAATCAATCAATCAAACAAGAGGCGGCCCACCTCATACCTCATACAAGACCACTATATTTTTGAAGCAAGATGATGTTACAAAAATGGGAGCACATTCACAGAGATACACAGAAAATAATGACAAAAACAGTTGCGTTGTGGGAAATGAAGTCATGGAGAATTGAGGTTAAGTGGTAAATACAGTGAAAGATGAGCTATGCTAGTCAGGTATTATTTGTTGCTTTATTCCAGACAAATGTAAAACTGGAAACAGATCACATACAACACATGCAGACATGTAAATATCTGTGTGTGCTCTATTATCTCCCCTGCAATGTCACCCCCAAGGCGGTCAAACTGCCACGAGTCACATACAGTCAAATTTTTTCTCATTTTTGTCATTTATCAGTCACTGTTAATAAAAATTCCTGCTTGTTTCTCTCCTCCTCCTCCTCCTCCTCCTGTAATCCCAGATCCTGACCAGAAATGTAAGTCTGGTCCAGTGGATCTGGTCTTCCTCATTGACGGCTCTCGCAGTGTTAGGCCGCATGAGTTTGAGACCATGAAGAAGTTTATGATTGACATCCTTAACACCATGGACGTTGGACCCAACACCACCAGAGTGGGAGTGGTTCAATATTCCAGCCAGGTGGGTGCACGTCATCTCCTGTCTTGATCAGTGGTGTATTCTTAATTCACAAATTTTAAAAACATACTTGAAGACTCTCCTCTCGTATCCTCTTTAGGTCCGCACTGAGTTTGCTCTGAAGACGCACAGCAAGCTGGACACGATAGTGCAAGGTATCAATCACATCAACCCCCTCGCTCAGGGAACCATGACTGGGCTCGCCATCAAATACGTCATGAATGTGGCTTTCACTGCAGAGGAGGGAGAAAGACCAAAGGTACACACAAGGCAGTGATTTATTGTTCACTTTTTGATGAGCAATCCTGTTTCCCAACGTTTCCTCTTTAGAATTACATTCATATACAACAAATCTGAATTGATAAAATGTTTCGGAGGAAATGTAACGCTGCCAAGATTACTTTATTGATGTATTGACAAAATGTTAAAAGTAATCATATCTGCAAAACGTTTGCTGCCAGCAGTTTTTAATTTTCTTGTTCTACAATAACTGATAAGTAAACGGGTAAGGGCGCAGTGTCTTGCTCAAGGACACTTCAACAGCAATACGAGAGGACATGGACAACTTCCAGGCCATCTTACCATACCTACGGTAGTTCTGACTCTGATGTTTTCTCCTCCCCCTTAGGTCCCCAATGTGGCTGTGATTGTGACTGACGGACGTCCTCAGGACCGTGTTGCGGAGGTCGCAGCAGAGGCCAGAGAGAAAGGCATTGAAATTTTTGCGGTGGGAGTGGCCAGAGCTGATATGATATCACTGAGAGCCATGGCGTCTCCACCCTTCGAAGATCATGTCTTCCTGGTTGAGTCGTTCGATCTCATTCATCAGTTTGGGATGCAGTTCCAGGATAAGCTCTGTGGTAAGAATGTAAAATAAACCAACATAAAGTGTGCATCAGTGTTACATCAGGCATTTTCATTAATTACATTATCATGGTATATTATTTAATTGTAAATTATATATATTTAATTAGTACTTGGTTTGGGTGGAGTTTAAGAACTGGATTGTCTCCACTTCTAAAATAAACCATGCATGTGGTCATACAAAAAAACCCGCCAACCGATTAACAGTAACAATAACTGGCAACGCTTGGAGTTTAGTTAAAATATATTAGATCAGGATCTGAAATGTTAAATTCACACTAGATCTGAATGAGCAAACAGTCACTAAAAATCCTTCTTGACCTTAAGATGAAAAATGGACAGTTCTAATGCAGATCCTTTTAAAAAAAAAAAAAAAAGATTTGCTGATGTCCCTAAACAACTTTTTAAAAAAGGTTTATTTTGGTTGAATAAGGAACAAAAAATTAAACTATTAAAATAAATTTACTGAATGGAATGTAGAATATGTAATATCTGCATCCTAAGAGTACCAAAATCCATAAACCATAAAGCTCTCAAAACAGCAAGCATAAAAGGGAAGCAATTCATAAAGGATTTTGCTTCATATTTAAGCAACTAAAAGTAAAATCTCCATCTGAAACCAGGAAAGAGTTTAACTCTTTTTTTTTTTTTTANTTTTTTTTTTTTTTAATCACAAACGGATTCATTTTATTTCAACAACCCCAACATAAAACAAAGAAAAACCTGCGGCTGGATCTGTGGGATTTGACATTATTAAACTACTTCTGTGGCAACAGTACATTCTTCATACACAGTAATTAAAAACACTGTCTGTCTAGCCTGAATACAAAAAACATCTTGATGCCCATCTAACCTCACACAACATAATTCTTTCTCAAGCCAGCTTCCTTAAACCCTTCAAATCCATAATATTTCCTTATACTGACAGAATCTGTAGACTTCACTGCTGCTATAAAAATAGTCTGTTTGTACTCAGTGGGAGATGGAAAAGGAATGAAAGGCAGGCAAATGTAAAAAAAAAATAATAATTATAATGTTAAGCCTTGCTATTAAACATAAATCAGTTCATGAATTAATAAAAGAAGAAACAACGATAACGGCAACTTGAGAATGGGATTCTTGTCATTAAGCTGATTATAATCGAGCTGATGTTGTGTATGGTGATGCTGTGGATGATGATCTTGTGCATCATAACGATAGCGTTGTGTTTGGTAAAGGTGTGGACCTGTGTCTGGAGTCAGATCACGGCTGTGAGCATATCTGCGAGAGTTCTCCAGGCTCCTACCAATGCCTGTGTTTGCCTGGATACACGCTGAATGATGACCAGAAAACCTGCACAGGTGACAAACAAAAAGGACACAAGGTGTGATAAATAATAATGACTTAATATAATGAGGTTTAAGCACTCGTGTATGGTTTAAGAAAAATATTCTGCATTTTGGTATTCCATGTGTTAGGTTCTGACTGCCTAATTACCACAAACTAAGAATGTCTGACAGAGTTTGGTGATCTGTCATCCCACCAGGTCAGAGATTTTGGCTGCAGGAGACTGAAAACAAAGCTGATACACTTTTGCCAAAAGAATTATAGGCTTTGCCTAGATAATTGTTAGATACTATTACTCCTTTGTCTAGTGTTTAAACCAGGTGGCAACATATGAAGATATGTATATCAGCCCAGATTCATCCAAATTATTGTACTGGATATCAACATCTGTTTGATGCTTTCTCCAAATCCTTGTTTTTTCTATTTTTTTCCCTGCAAGCCAGTGCTTTCTTTATTTTGTAAAGCATTTTAAGACATGTTGTGTTTTTTCTGTGCATGTGTGTGTGTGTTTCAGCTATTGATCTGTGTGCTGAAGGGAAGCATGACTGTGAACAAATCTGCATCAGCTCTCCTGGTTCCTTTACCTGTGACTGCAACAAGGGATTCAAACTGAATGATGACAAGAAGACCTGCACAAGTAAGTCACACACACACACACACACACACACTGACCTGCTGTGTGGTCTCAATGTACACCGAAAATGTCACGATGATACCAAAATGTCTCTTTCTCCTGTCTTTATGAGACCTCTATCATAAAATAAAGAGGCCTCATTATTAGAAACCTGACCTTACACAGGTTAAACATTCTCTCTGGCAGATTTTTGCCACACCAAAGACTTGGTTTCAACACTGAGCACAGATGAACAAAATGCCTCCGCATGAAGCCAAAAGCCAAAACATCTCTTTAGTTTTGGTTTAACACACATCAAATATCTCACATTTTCATCTCATCTGCTGCTCATCAGCTTCTCTTTACATTGCTGTTTCTCAGTTTCACTGCTGCTTCATGAAACTTAAGTGTGGGTTGCACTATGTTCTTCAATAAAATGATAATGTTGAGATGTTTCATCACTTTAAAGGACCATACCATCAATTTTGCATGTTTAAGTCCAATAAATAAGTTACATTACCGACAATGAACTTCCAAAACATAAAACCATGTTTTTTTTTTTTTTTTNTTTTTTTTTTTTTTTTGTTATTTTGCCAAATCCCCTAATGTTTCAAAGTAAAATATTTTAAAATTTGATATTTCGCTTGTTAACATATATCCAAATGTAGGAGGTAAGGTCGTTTTTAATTTCTAGGTAAAAGCCGTCTTCTCCAGGGACTATATTCCCTGCTGGAGAGATACAGTAGCAGCTCCATTTTAGACTGAATTCATCTGAGGGTTTTCAAGCATCAGCACTAAGAACACTTCAGTGCAAAATGTTAAATGTTTAATTATTTTATATGCAGGGCAAGATAAACTTTAAAGGATAATACCAGCAATAGGGCATCTTTGAGCCCAATATATACAACCCACGCACGTTACTGACAACCATTTCCCAAAATATACTACTTGAGCAGTAAATATTACAATTGTTTTTGTCCTGCCTTCCAGACTACCACTGGTTTCAGTTCATTCCAGTTAGCTATAAAAATCAACTTGTAGCTCGAAACATGCTTGAGATACATAATCCATCACAGCATTGTCCATTAAGTTTTTTGTTGAAACAAGTTTATTTAACTGATCGCTAAGAGTGCTTAGCCGTTTTACAATATTTTGTGAGTGAATTCCTTTAGTCAACCTAGATTTGAGTTCAATACTGCTCTAACTTTATATATGCTAGCAATCATTTTGAAAGAACAAATGTCTCGTTAATGTAAAGACAGACAGTATATCGAATTTTGGAAAAACCCTCCTTGGTTAGAAAGGCAGGGTGAGTTAAAGGGAACCTACAGTAGATGCAATCCCACACATTCTGCTGCTGTTTGCCCTGCTGTTTATGGCCTCGCTGCTTTCCTCCCCTCAGTGATCGACTACTGTTCGTTCGGGAACCACAGTTGTGATCATGAGTGTGTGAGCGTGCTCAATGGCTATCACTGCAGCTGTAATGAGGGATACAAGCTGCTTGAGGATGGCAAGACCTGCCAGCGTAAGTAGAACATTCATGGTTAACCACAAAGTTAACTGCACAAACATGTAAATATCAACTAAAAAGCAGATATCAAACTTCTGTTGCCTGCTGCTGGTGTGATGGCGGCGAGGATTTAACTCATCAGCACCAGGAACATCAGGCTGCAATGAACCCTGTCTAATTTAACCTGACCAGGTGTCTTAATACAGCAAAACAGGAAAAGGCATCCATTCCATTCCACATGGTGGACAAGATGCAAAGAATACCACTTCACTTTATTTGTTCCTGTATCATGACACCTTGAAATGCTTTCTTGTGCTGACAAGGAAACAAAAAAGCTTTACTGAAGTAAACAATTTACAATAAGGTACAAAAGTGTAACAGGTAAAGTAGCAATGCAAAGACAACAGGAAACAGAACGACAGAGTGAAGCGACGCTCGAGGTTTACATTTCAAAAATACACAGATTTTCAAGTGCAGAAATCGTCTTGATAGCCTTACAATTTAAGCTAAGTTTTAGGCTATCTATATAAATATTAAAGGAAGCACAGAATACATTAAAGTTTGGTTTTTGGTGTAAAAATTTGCTATTTGCCATAAATTATAAACAAATTAACAACAAACAGTGTCTCATTATTTTGAAGTTCATTCTTCTCCATATCAAAAAAAAAAAAAAAAAAAAAGCAAACTGTCAAACTGGCAGTTTTTTTTTATTATTGAATTTACATGATACTATAGCTATTAACCATGATAACTGATTTAGCATGTTAATTAACCTACAGCATGTTGAGGTGTCCAGATATGTTATTTAAGCAGACCAATACCTCCCAATCAGAAACAAGCATTTTATTTTTAGGGTATTGTGATGAAGTGAATGTTTAGTAGGTTTCAGTGGACTAAGAACTAGTCTAGTCTACAACCACACACGCACACACACACACACATACACACACACACACACACACACACACAGAATACATATTCACAAAGCATATTTCAAGTACACATGGATATACAAGCAGTCAGCATGTTGGTACAGGGCAGCAGCCATGGACACAGGTACATAAGTTCATGTTCAGGTGTGTTATAAGCAGAAACACAACACCTGCAGTAGCAGAATAAAGGATCTTGTTGACGAAAAAAAAAAAAACAGCAAAAGGAAGATGATTTACAACCTTTGGTTAACCAAAGGCTTGCTGTTCCCTTGAAGCCACGAACAACTTCAAATCACAGGCAACACCATGTAATCTTTAACCCAAATACCACAGCAGCCTTATGCAAGAAAGACATACTGGAGGACAACATTGTTAGGTGACTGCTGCTTCGGCTAATTTTTTTGGCTTTTTTTGAAACACCTGGATGTCAACTCAGACTGGAATACACACACACACACACACACACACACACACTCACTCACAAATTAGCTGTATGTGAGTTATGATGCAGCAGGTTTGAATGAGAGTCTTTACTCTGGAGTTTAAAGAGTATGACTGAATGAAAGGGAATATCATTAATTCTATTCTTTTTATATGTCCACCCTCATGCCAAGGATAGTTTTGGATCACATGTGCTCTTCTCCTGAACAAAGTCACTTTCTGGGCAAATCATAAAGTGAAATCCAAGAAAAACTAATAAATGCTCCTTGTTTTTTGGGGGGGTTTTTTTGCTAGTTTTTGCACAGAACAAACATTTGTGTCCCTCTAGGAAAAGGCAATATTTTTTTTTACCAGGGAAATAAACTGGCCGTGTCCTCCACACACAAGTGCTCCCACACACATTAACCCAATGTGTGTGTGTTATTTAGCCATTGACCTGTGTGCTGAGGGGAAACATGACTGCAAACAAATCTGTGTCAGCGCACCAGGCGTCTTCACCTGCGACTGCAACGATGGATACACACTCAATGAGGACAAGAAGACCTGCACGCGTTAGTCGGGCCCTCACACTAATACACACGTGCAAGTGCACACAAACACACTGACAAACACACATGGACAGCGAAAATAAGTGCCTGCCTACAGCAGGAATTCAGCATATTCTGTCTCATTGCCTAAGAAAATGAAACTATTTTCACAAAAAACTGTAAAACATTTGTTGTTATTTCTGATTAATTGAAGTAGGAACTATACATTTTCTATATTTTTAGGCTACTAATGCATCACACATATACACCTACAGATACAGGGAACAGAAAACTAGTATGTCATGCACAATATGTTACACTGCACAAAACACTGCACAAGACACATGGGAAATAAAGAGTCTGAGTGTGTGTGTTTGTGTTATTTAGCCATAGATCTGTGTGCTGAGGGGAAGCATGACTGTGAACAAATCTGCATCAGCTCTCCTGGTTCCTTTACCTGCGACTGCAACAAGGGATTCAAACTGAACAACGACAAGAAGACCTGCACAAGTCAGTCAATCACTCAAAAAAATCTTTCATTGTCATGTTCTCACTTGGAGTATCCCTGTTTTGTTGAAGAGATATTAAAAGAAGACAGAAACCCCCCTTTATTGAACCTGAAGGTGTACTGACAGAAACCAAACGTGAGATTTCTTGCCTCTCCTCAGAATTCCATGCGACAGGTTCTAGATAACTGTCATCTTTGTGAAAGGAGTTCTTTTAACAATCCTCCACATGGAAGTAGAAAAGCAAGTATGTAAAAAAAAAAAAAGTGTAGTTAATAAATGGTATGCTTTGGAATTCTACATTTTTCTATAAGCGCTGTCTCAGGTGTAGGTCAGTATTTGTCACGTGTGTTTTCATATAAGAAAAGAGAAATCTTTTGTTTGTAACTACTTGTATTACAGCGTGTGTGTAAATCACCCTGTACGTCTGTGTATTCACATCTATCTTATACCAGACACGGACCTGTGTAGCACTGTTGGTGAATAATGTCTGTCTCCATGTGTGTAACGTGTTATTGAATTGTGTGTTTCCAGACATGGATCTGTGTAACACATTGGAACACGGCTGTGAGCACCAGTGTGTGAGCACTCCAGGATCGTACTACTGTATCTGTCCAGAGGGACAACTGCTGCAGGAAGATGGCAAGAGCTGTGGCAGTATGTAAACTCTCTGACACATTATCTGTCCTTCTAAACTTCCAGTGCTGCTTTTTCGGTGACAAAGAAAAGCCAAATTAAGTTAAATGTTAAATCAGAAAAATCGCTTTAAACTTAGGAGGGTCAAATTTAAGCTTTAGCTTATGATGGTGTATTAGAGCCATATGAAGAAAAAAAAAATGAGGGGACATTATTTTGAGTTTTTAAACTCGCAAATTTGCAAGTTTAAAAACATGGAAGTTTGCCAGTTTAAAAACTCAAAAAAAAAAAGCTTGTATGCTTGTCTGTATGCTGTAGGTTTTAAAAATCCACATGTTTATGATAATTTGATGATCTGTATGAATATGATAATTTGATGAGTTTGCTCTGAAAGCACAAGTATTTCTTTATTGCTAAATCCGATGGAAAAGTATAATTTAATAAGGTCATGTGCAGGCATAGTCNTTTCTTTATTGCTAAATCCGATGGAAAAGTATAATTTAATAAGGTCATGTGCAGGCATAGTCACAACGTGAGGCGGTTCTGATTCCCTGTTAGCCTATTATTTTTCTTTAAAAACTAGCAAATATGCCACTTTTTAAACTCACAAATTTGCCAGTTTTTAAACTAGCAAATTTGCGAGTTTTTAAACTCGAAATAATGCCCCCTTGTTTTTTTTTCTTCATATGGTCCTAATACACCATCATATTAGCTACATGCTGAAATTATTCAATCAAAGAATGTTTATATCAAGGTGTGTTGCTGTACAACCTATTTCATCTGCAAAACATGTTACAGTGAAAACTTTCAGCTACAAGGAAATGTCTTCTGAATCCATAATAACAGTTGCTAAATATTTAATCAAAAATATTTTATTTTCTTCGCAAATTATTACACGTGCCTGGTCATCCTGGGTGAGATTAGAGGGAAAATTCAGCATAAAAGGTTTTTGTTCGCTGACATCATTACAGTCTGTTCCTCTGTTTGCAGCTAAACTTGAGAGTTTTTCTCTTTTTTTCAAACTGATGTCCATACTACACATCAATTCTATTTTAGGGTATATTCCCTTTAAAACATAACTCCTCTGTTCATTATCAGTATTTAATATCAGTATCTCTCTGCTGTGTCTTCCTCTTCTCTCTCCTCTAGCTTGTAAGTCTGCAAATATTGACCTTGTGCTTCTGATTGACGGCTCCAAGAGTGTCCGTCCTCAAAATTTTGAGCTGGTCAAACAGTTTGTTAACCAGGTGGGGCAAGTTTTCATACAAACAAGCTGTAGTATATTGTTACTATATGAATTTCACCTCAAACATAAATAAGAAGTAATATAATTTAAAAAGCACAAAATAAAGTTTTATAGTTTTAAATAGTATAGATTCATTATAAGAACACACACAGCAGCAATATGATCTGATGATTATGACTGAGTCTACTGTAACATTAGCTCAGTTAGCAGGATTAGCTCAGGTAGCAGATTAATACGGTACTTACTCTGTATGTCACCTGTACCAGAGGAATGTCCCTCACCTTGTCCTGTGCATCAGGTTGTGGACTCCCTGGACGTGTCAGCTCATGGGACCAGAGTTGGTCTGGTCCAGTACTCCAGCCGGGTCAGGACAGAGTTCCCTCTCAATATGTACCACACTGCCGACGAGATCAAAGCTGCCGTTATGAAGGTAAAGATTCATAAAATACAGCGTCAGATATTTAACATGTCAATAAGGGCTAATATAATCACGCAGCAATATTCCCTCATTCATAAACACCTATGTGCTCTGACAGAGGCATTACTACAGGATGTTCTTTACATGTAGGGAAATGATTCATAAAACACACTGTCATGCAACAAATGGAGACCTGTTTCAGTCTAGTGGTAAATATCTGTGGCATATATAAACTCACTCAGTTGGTCAGTCAGTGTATTAAATGGTGAGTTTTGATCTGATTTCACACATTCTTGTGGCAGTTCATCTTTTTCTCATCTGATGGGCTCTGTGTCTCTCTCACACACGCATCAGACATGACACCTACTCCCGTGCAACGGACTCCTGGTGTGTTGATCTCTTAACTCTCTAATATTGGTGTCAATGTCTTAAAATGCAGAGCTCTAAAACAGCACATTTAGGTTTCCTTTGCTGATTTAGCAACAAGAAATTTGCCAAGAGAATCAAGAAAAAGCAGTGTAAAGTGTGGCTCTTAAATATAAGCAACATTAACATGTCAATCTTCACTGGCTTTTGCCTGAGACACCGCTTAAACCAACACGTCGGTAATGGGACAATGATGCGCTGATTAAGCTTTATGAATAAGCTTAAATTATCATTATGCTTATTTAGCAAAATGTGCTACTGTGCTTTTTTTTAATGAATTACTCCCTCAGTTTTTCTGATTATTTGTTGTAATTTCAGTTATGCTCAGCTTGCACCTTGAATCATTGTTGTTCCCCTTGCTTAGGTGGAATACATGGAGAAAGGTACTATGACAGGTCTGGCCCTGAAGCACATGGTGGAGAACAGCTTCTCAGAGGCAGAGGGCGCTCGTCCTCCCAACCGCAACATTCCACACATCGGACTGGTCTTCACAGATGGACGCTCCCAGGATGACATCACCGAGTGGGCCAAGAAGGCCAAAGAAGCTGGTATGTTGCTTGTCTGAGGGTCACATCCCACCTACTGTTTGTTTTTCTTGAGCTGAAAGACAGGGGAAACATTTCTTACATCTTTGCAACTGATCTTTCCACCACATTTTCAGATTTTCAATCTAGAAACCATGTTAGATCTACTTCCTACCTCATAAATCTTTTGCAAAGTGCATTTCCTGAAGGTTTTCAGCCTGCACTGTTTACATTCATGTTGCTGTGGGTCTATTTGTTTCCTTCCTTTTTGGTGCATTACTATCTAAAGTGTTAAATAGCGTCACATAATATATCATAAAATTAAATGGCCTTGATGGCACTGGTCTATACAGAAAGTTGCATAAGAAGTCACCGGCATTAGTGAATTTCAGCTGATAAAATAAAAGAGTAAAAGATGCCTTTAATTCCACAATAGTGATAATGAAATTTATTTCTGTGCACGTGTACAGGTATCACCATATATGCAGTGGGAGTTGGAAAAGCTGTGGAAGATGAACTTCGTGAGATCGCATCAGAGCCTGTGGAGAAACATTTCTATTACACGACTGACTTCTCCGCCATCAGCACTATTGCAGAGAACCTCAAACTCAACATCTGCCCAGGTAAAAAAAAAAAAAAAAAAAANAAAAAAAAAAAAAAAAAAAGACTCTACTGAACCTCCACTACAATGTACTATGTATACATACTACATGTAAATTGTAATGCAGGGTTCCCCAACTAGTTTTCCCCAAGGGCCAAATTATGTCAAGCATGCCAAGCCAAGGGACACTATCCCTCTCTGTGACTGGATAGTAGACTAGCAGAGGATTTGATTGATGGGTCAGTGGTCCTATCAGCTTTTATGTAGCCATGGCAAAAGGCATGCTTTCCCCATGTGTAATGTGTGTAATATTCCACTGATAGACCAGAGACCGTGTGCTCATCCATATGTAGCGTTCACAATGTTTTATAATCGCCATTTCTCCATAAAATGGAGATATACAAATATCTATGGAAAGATTAGCTTCTTCTGAACAAAATGAGCCCAAGCATGACATTTTATGACCACGCAATCCTGAGATAAGTGTGACTAAAGTACAAGATTTCTTTTTTTTTGGAGAAGTCATCTGGGGGCCTGATAGATAGGACCCATGAGCCAAATGCTGCCCGTGGGCCACCAGTTGGGGATCCCTGTTATAATGCAACGCGTCTTAATTTACAGGATCCACTTAAAATATGAAGAAGCTTACACCACAAAATATGTCACTTGGGTTCTAAACAGAAAACAGCTATTTGTAAACTACAACATACCGCAGGGTATCATATCAAAGTGTTATGTTATTATTAATGTTCTATCAGCTGAATAGATTTTTAGATTAGTTCATCTGCCAGTCTGTTAATTTCTCTCTAAAGTCATAAATGCTCATGTTTAGTGGGTTGCAAAAGTTAAGATGGAAAGAAACAAAGTACATTTACTACAGTAAAGTTTTGAATTACTTGTACTTTACTTGAGTATTTGCTGATTTATCAACACATTTTGTAGGGAAATATACTTTTACTCCACCACAAGTATCTGCTGCATTTGCCTGTAAGGATTCTGTACACAAAAATAAACAATCAGCTTACAGTATAACTGAAATGGCTTAAATAAAGAAATCCACCGTAAAGACAGGCTCACTGTACATTCCTGTGGTACTAGCTCCATCTACTGCTACAAACTGAGAATACAACATGACAGTGGTAGAAAAATCACTGTTATTTTTCGAGTAATTTTTCTACCAGTCATGTTGTATTCTCAGTTTGTAACAGTAGATGGAGCTAGTAAAGGTTTGACTGCAGGGGTTTCATTAAAAGTAAAATCCCTGCAGTCAAATCCTTAAAAGAGTAACAGAAAAGACATTTGTGAAGTAAAACGTATTATTAAATGTAGAAAAGAAAGCCTGTGATATTTCTCTCTGAAATGTAGTTGTGTGTAAGCATAGTCTTATGAAACCACGCCAGTACCGGAAATTTTTACATAGGACTAAAGTACAGTAAATACCCACTTTTTTCTTTCATCTATCTCTCTCTTCATCTCTCTATTCTCCTCATATTCCCTGCGACTCTCTCCTCTTCCTCCTGGTCTACAGAGGAGAGTCAGGGGGAGATCGAGGTGAAGGATCCATGTGCCTGTGAGAGTCTGGTGGAGTTTCAGCAGGCCACCATTAGCAGCCTGGAGCAGCTCACACAGAAACATATCCTTTTATTAAAATGATTACCTTTGTCCAGACCCAGGGAATAAATCTTTACCCCTAGACAAGGACTCAAAGCAGAAAAAGTTTAAGAACCACTGTGTTAAATATTTAAACTATTATCTGAAAACATAATTTCTAGAATATTTTTAGAATTACATTATAGAATTGTAAACATGACAAGGGTTACAGTCAAATTATCTGACATTTTATTTCTCAGAATTTTTGATGTACGTTCATGCACGCATAAAAGTTAAAAAATAAGTGTATTCCTTAATCAGCTTTCCACTTGCCGGGATGACAGTTCGTCTGGAAAAGCTGGAAAATCAGCTGCTCTCCAGAAAGTGAAGTGGTGACACAGAGGCCAAACAGGACGTCACACAGGAAGACAAACAAAATGAGGAAGAGAAGGGCACATCCTGCTAACATCTTTTAAGGAAGAAACCAGAAATCCAGGTCATTTCACAAACCAAAGTTTTGTTTTCCCAAAGCCTTTGCACCCTTTAGATCTGTTTCCCTTCAGTCAAGACAGTATAGGATTTATCTGAAAGTTGATGACATCATAATTCTTTTGTAGTTGTAAATTAATGTGTGTACTTTTTGTCTAAAAAAAAAAAAAAANAAAAAAAAAAAAAAGAAAAATACAAAAAACACCACATTCACTTTCCGTCTCATCACTAGGGAAATTAGCCTGAGATTAATATTAGGTTTCCACAGGACATCAGTTAAATAAGTTCATGTCTGGGATTCTGGTGAATACCTAGATATGAGATGTAAAAACCAAGAAATGAGATGTAAAAACATATTCCTATTATACTGTTTAACATATGTCATTTTCTTACATGTATAGCTCTTTATCTGTGTAGTCACAAGCACAAATGGCATGTTGGCTAAAGATTTTTGTACCGTAGATAAAAATACAACACTTTCAACAGTAGAAATCAGTAGCAGTCACTCATCATTTTCTCTTAGCGCCCTGCTTATACTTGATCTGTTTAGTGCAGATTGTTAAATATGATGTATGTACAGAGATTGTTTTTTAAACCAGTGGCAGTATAGCAAATAAAAAAAGAGGACAGGAGAGGGTAGGAGTTAGAGGAAAAAGTGTTACCACTTCCAATATTACATTGGACAGGTCATTTTAAAACAAAATTGTTTGCTTATAGTTTTATAAATCAACTTTGGGGATAATGTATCTGCTATAAATATTGGATCAAGTATCTTAGCTTAAAGGAAGCCAAACTAGCAAAAAAAAAAAAAAAAAAAATAGACTTGAAATACTTTCATTTGCTTTAATATACTGATCTAAGACTGCAGCAGGCTTTCTGTTTTTATCCCAAACACTTAATGACATTTCATAAAGTGGATTAATTCAATTCAGAGAATTAAATGTGAGAAATATCATCAGGCCTTTAAATCTAAATTTGTTCATAGCAGGACTGGATGCCTTTGCAGTAGTTCCTATTTCTGAGTAGGATGCTGGTGTAGACAAAAAAAGAGAGATGAATAAGTTTAAAGGGGACATAACAGTAACACATTTCCATGTGTCTTATTTTCACTTAGGTATCTATTTTAAAATCTTTGCAGACCTTTAATGTGCAAAAAACAAAACAAAACAAAAAAAAAAAAAAAAAAAACAGCACACGGCTCCACTTCTTCTCTTCTGTCTTGCAGCACCGCTGTGCACTCTGCACTCTGAGTGACAACAGGCCATTTTAGGTACTGTCTCTTTAAGGCACCCTCCTGAAAAGCCTGCTCTGTTCTGATTGGCCAGCTGTGACAGGCCTGAGCTGGCAACACTCACATACTGTGAAAGGTGGACGCTGGCTACTGGCCAAACACTCGTTTGCTAGCACTTTTTTGGCATTTAGTCTATAGTGCCCTTGTGCACTACTTTTGGAAGTTATTTTTGGAAGTTATAAATGACTGCCCCATATTCCACTTAAACAATAGGGTATTCATGTAATAACCATCCAATCTCTCCATCTGTCATATCATGATGTCTGTCACACCATTCACTATCATTAGTGATGGAGAAGCTATCACAGGGCACTGTATGTAAAATAATAATAATAAAAAAAACTGCCTCAGCTATGGTAGGTAGTATTGTTGTTTTAGTTTTGTATAATAAAAAAGACCACCACATATTTATACCCCTTTATATTGTGGGTGCCTTTTTTGTATATGTTCTAATAATCTTTTCTTTTTTGTATTGTTCTGAGAAATGCCTTTATTACAGCGTAGAAGGCAATAAAAGACTGGATTTTTCATTTATAAGTGATGTGTTTGTTTTTTTAGTTTAAGTTTTACAATTCCATTTTTAAGACATTGTATTGTTTGATATGATCACTTCTTTTCCCCCCCACTTTGTTTATTGAGTTTTACAAAAGAGACAATACAAACAGTGTATCAAAAACATACTGTGAACACCCCATAAAGACACATATCGGCATACATAGATAAGTAGAACAGAAGAAGTGAAGGACTAAAAAATAATAATAAATTAAAAAGTATATATACTACATATAAGTGTATGTAGAAATAAAAAAATAACTAATTCAAATTATAGATTTAAAAAAAATAAAATAAAATTTAAAAAAAGGAGGAGGGGCATGTACCACCTATTAAAAAATTTATCAGCCAGTTTATCAGGTATTAAGAGATTCCATACTTCTGACATGACAAAAAGGGCCCCTGCAACTTTATGAATTTATTTGAAGCATCATGCAAAGAAAGCCTAATTTTCTCAAGTTTAAGTTGTGTGAGAGGTAGAGTCCTGCATAGGCCCTAATTTTAGGCCCACAACCGGCCCTACATAGTTCTGTCCAAACCCAAACCGGGTTCATTAAGCCCTAGGCTTAATGAAATTCTCGGCCCCAGCCCGACCTGAGGCCCACGGCCTTTTTTTACTTCATCAGAACTGGAAATTCGACTCTTTTCAAAGTAAAAGCAGCGACTGTTAGCTGTTGCTGCAGCGTTCAGAAAACAGCTATGGCTGCAGTTTCTGAGCGCCACATGTGAGTGCAGCACCAGGAGGTGTGTTATGACTGTAAGTGGAGAGAGGAGGGGGGAAAAAGCCCAAGCCCAGCCCAGGTCTGAGCCAGTGTTTTGAAATTCAGCCCAAAGCCCAGCCTGATTTGAAAAGTGCCTTGGGGCCCGACGGGTCCTGAGGCTCGTGCAGGGCTCTAGTGGGGGGGNGGGGGGAATGGATGATTTCCACTTCAACAAAATAAGTCTCCTTGCCAAAAGGGTAGTGAAAGCAATCATATTTTTCTTCAACAGGGACAGAGAGGGCTGGAGGGGCGAGACGCAGACCATTGACCGGTCACTGTAGGCTACTCAACAGTTAACTGTAATTAACACTACACATTAGCAAATAACATTTTAATTAAGATAGAAAGTTTCTGTTGTTTCAAATGTAAATGAACAAATATTCGAATTTAACACCTGATTTGTGTATTAGAGAGAGAGAGAGAGAGAGAGAGAGAAAGAGAGCAAACCAATTTTTAATTCAGCATTATTTCGACCAATCAGTCAAAATAATAATAATAATAATAATAATAATAATAATAATAATAATAATAATAAGAGCAATCAGTTGACCAGATATTTGTATTCTAAGTAGCTAATTTTTTGCATGAAATAAACCTCAAAACTAAACTTGGTGACATTTTAATTGTTGTACTCGAACGTTTTGACTTGAATTTATCTGCCTTCGCTGACTACTGTCTGGAACCCAGAACAACCGAGCAGCATAAGGCCACGCCCACTGGATCTCAAATCTTGCCTGAACTCTCATAATGAAATAAGACATTATAAAAAAGGGTGCTCTGAAATAAAAGAGAGACTTTTGAAAAATGGGGCATTATGAAATAAAAGTGTTAAGAAATAAAAGTGTTATTATGAAATAAAAACGGTGTTGTGAAATAAATAAGAGACTTAAAAATGGGACATTATGAAATAAAAATGTTATGAAATAAAAGTGTTATGAAATAAAAATGGTGTTATGAATTAAAANTATGAAATAAAAATGTTATGAAATAAAAGTGTTATGAAATAAAAATGGTGTTATGAATTAAAAAAGAAATATAAAAATGGGGCATTATGAAATAAAAGTGTTTTTATGAAATAAGATTTCATGATAATAATGACTTTTNAAAAATGGGGCATTATGAAATAAAAGTGTTTTTATGAAATAAGATTTCATGATAATAATGACTTTTGCATACAGTTATTTATTTTGTAATATTGTTTTTATATATTTAATTTTGGCGCATTTGGCTTTCCATAAAAAAGTGTACCTTAGGGAGTGAAAACTTGTCTGAAAGCTGTTGAAAAGACACAAAGATGTTGTCAATGAACAAATCTTTGAAGGAGTTGAGTCCTAAATGTGACCAGATAGAAAAAGCATTGTCAACCAAGGAGGGAGGGGAAAACATGATTGCTCGCTAAAGGGGCAATGATGGAAAGTCACTGGAAGCCAAAGCAGCATCTAAACTGTAGCCAGATCTTTAGAGAGGATCTAACTGTCCAGTTTTTAGTGTAGGGAGAAATGGACGAATGAATAGAGGCATGTAGTAGAGCATGTAAGGAAACAGGTTTAGCAGAATTGACTTCCCTAATCAGCCAAGGGGGGGGGGNGCAGCATCTTCTACGTTGGAGTAAGTAAGTCAAGGCCCTGAAATTTGCTGCCCAGTAATAAAACATCAAGTTTAGTAGGGCATTCCACCCAGATTTCTTGACCTCTGTAGAAATGATTTCCACAGGGAGTCTTTTTGTTCCAAATAAACACAAGGATTAGACTGTCCAGTCTTTGAAAAAAGGGTTAAGGAAGAAAAAGCGGTATGCACTGAAATAAATAAGAGAATAAAATAAATAGGAGAATATTCATCTTAACTGTGTTGATTCTTGCTGCTACAGATAAATTTAATAGGGAAAAATTCGCAAAATCATTGTGAACTTTTCGAAAACAGGAGAAAAATTGTTTTTATACAGATTTTCTGATTTATCTGAAACATAGATCCCGAGATACATAAAGCCATTCTTGGCTAGCTTGAAAGGCAGACTTTTCAGAGGATATGTCCTGGCAGCCTCATTAATGGGGAGAATCTCACTCTTATTTAGGTTCAGTTTGTAGTCTGTTTTACCAATAGACTGGAGTGTTTCCAGGGCAGCAGGGATGGAGACAGCAAGGTCGGAAAAAGCAGATCATCCGCATAGAAAAAGGGTTTCAACACCATTCCTAATTATACCAAAAATGTTTGGGTGAGTTCTGAGTATTGACAGGGATTCTATCGTGACAGCGAACAACAGCGGGCTTAGGAGATGGCCTTGTCTTGTAGAGAGAAAAAGCTGAAGTATTCTGAATTAATGTTATTCGTCAGGACTAAAGCTTGAGGGGCGGAATATAGAAGATTGGTCCAAGAAATGAAGTTTCTTTTGAAACCGAACTTATTTAACGCATAAAATAAGTAGTCCCACTTTACTCTATCAAATGCCTTTTCAGGCTTATAGGATGATATGAGGCACAAGATAGAGGGTCCGTTCTTTAAAAGAAGATATGTTGAGGCTTGAGCCAGTGTTTGAGGGAGATGACTTAAAATGATTTGTTAAGCATATCAAGGAGTAGAGGAGACACCTTATGCCAGAACATTTTGTAAAACTTGGCAGGGTACCCATCCGGGCCTGGACATTTACCATTCTGCAATGATACAGAGGCAGCTTCAAGTTGCTTTTACAATGACTGGCTTTTCCAATTCCTCTGTAATTGTCTGCTGAATAGTGGGAATATGAATTTTATCAAAAAAAAAAAAAAAAANAAAAAAAAAAAAAAAAAAGTGTCAAAATCTGTAGGATTGGAGCACTGCTCAAATAAATAAAGTGAAATATAAAAGTCTTTGAATGTTAAAGGCCGATGGGTCAGTTGTTTTGCCAGCATCAGTTTCTATTTGGGGTATTAGATGAGATGAGGCTACCCGATGTAGTTGGTGTGCAAGTAATTTACTCGCCTTATCTCCCTGCTTGTAACATTTAGCCCCACTCTGAAGGAGGAGATCTATGGTATATTGTGACATCATCACATCAAATTCTGCTTGTAGGGATAGACGTTCCTTATGCACTTGTATGGAAAGAGAGGAAGTATAAGCAGTATCAAGTTGGGAGATGCGTTTTGCCAGGTGTTCCAATTTTTCCTTCCTTAGTTTTTTCTCATATGCAGTGTAAGAAATTATCTCCCCTCGGATAAATGCCTTCATGGACTCCACAAAACAGATGCAGAGACCTCTGGGGTTCTATTGACACTTATATTTATATATAAAAAAGTCAATTTGCTGTGGTTGACATGGTTCACAAAATCCTCATTTAAAAATAAACGTGAATTGACCACGCCATAATGGGCGAGTCTTAATAAGTTTAGGAAACCTCACATCCATGGAGACGGCAGCGTGGTCAGATAAAACAATGGTATCATATTTACAGTGATTATAAAAAAAATCAATTTGTGTGTAACTATGATTAACGTTTGAGGAAAAAAAAAACAGTATTTTTTTTTTAGAGGGATAAGGAAGCGCCAGGGGTCTGAGATGGCAAACTCTTCCTTATAGGGTTGAATTATCTTGGCTGACTTGGACGGGAGGATGAAGAGTGATCTGAGTGCTGAACCAGCAGTTAAACCTCCTCCTAATATTAAATAGTGTGAAGAGAATTCTGATAATACTGAAAAAATGCATCTAAAGAAGGTTTCATCATCTCAGTTTGGGGCATACCTGTATATATTAGCAAGGATTACATTAGTGTTGAGGATTTGTCCCATGACAAAAAAAAAACAAACAAAAAAACTACCATTGGGGTCAGATAGTCTGAAAATGGACAAAAGGGACTGATTTTTGCAACAAAATAGCCACCCCCCTTGATTTGGCCAAGAAAGATGAAGAGTACACCTTACCTATCCGACTCTTTTTCAGTTTCAAGTGATCTGACAATGTGGGTTTCCTGTGGATATATGAGCTGAGCACCCAGGTAGTGCAAATAGGTAAAATCTTACTATGTTTAATAGGGTTATTAAGACCTTTGCAATTAAGGCTTCTGAGTGTGATGTCTCCTCCCATAGGGTTGCAATTTGAATTAAAATGAGGTATAGTTCAGGTTATAAAAAGGTGTGTGAAAATGCTGACCGCTCTAGTTTGCCAATATTCATGCTCTGAGAGGCGAGTTTTTGTTCAACTGGCTCCAGGGCAGTCATTATCTCCCTTTTTACTGTCTCTGAGATGATGGAGTCAAACTTGGCAACAATTTCAGCAAGCAATTCCTCCATCATTAGCTTAATGCTCCGTAGCATAGCTTCATTAGCATTAGCTCTGGAGATTCTGGTTCAAGAGGGCTCTGATTTTGCTTGAGCAGCCACCATTTATGTTCAAATTTGACGAATAAAGTTACTATATCGAAGAGATAAAAAAAAGAGAGTTTACAGGAATAGTGTGTGATAGCATAAAAAGTATATAGTATATAAAAAAATTACCAAAACAATTACATTCCCGAGAAGCTACCTCAACACACCCTCCGTGTTCCAGAAATCCAAAATATCTGATCAGTGTTTATTGTGACTAGTTCTTACACTAACTAGATGAATCCATATTGGTACACAACTGAAGGAGTCTGGTATATGCGTGAATTATGTACAATGTCTTTAAATGAAAACAACATGCACTGTGGGCAAAAAAAGTGAAGGAATTACATTTTCATTTCATTTCATTTATTTCGTTCATGCGTTCATACACATACAAAATAACTGCCCCTAGCATATACACACAAAATTCCCACAAAAGCAAAACACTGGAGACATGACTAACAGGAACACTGTATCCAGGATGGTTCTCTATTCTAACACCTGTAGGGTTTGCTGTCAGCTTAATTTACCATTTCTTTAGTTAATATCAGTAACATTTTTTAAACATGGATAAGTCTTTGATATGTCTTCTCATCAGATATAAAAAATGAATATAAATCAGTTAATTCTTCCTTACACTGTAGATTATCATGTCCATACTGGCTCATTAATTTAATAAACATAAAAATATAGATCCAGGCCTACAAGCGTCATGTTTTTGTCCATAGAGTGGTATGGAAGAGAAAAGTTTTCTTGACACAAGTTTCTTCTCCCAAGATAAAAACGTTTAATAAACAGCTGAAAAGTCAAACAAAAGGGCATATGTCCCTTTGGAATGAGCAAAGCTAGTTTCCTTGAGGATTATGACTGAAGTGCTTAAAGAGCAGCTCCACTGGGATTAGTGCTTTCAACAACAGGGATTCATTAATGACTTCATTACACAATTTCAGTACTTTGTCTCCATGGATTATAGGTCAAAAGGACAAAGAAGCTTGTTTCAATAAGTTTTTGTTTCGTTTGAACGATCCTGAAGGTATTGTGATAGTTTGGATGGACATAATCGCTTTCTTTGAAATAGCAGGAATATCTACACAGAAATCCCTGAAATCCACAATTTTCCAGCTGTGGTATAATCTTAGGAAACATGGGGTTAGAAATCTTTAAAACAAAACTGGATTAAAAAAGAAGTGCTCAGTTCCGGCATTCAGTACTGGTTTTGGCAGAAGGTGACGCTGGTTAAGAAAATGATGTTAGTCCGTGTGGGAATCACTGTGTGGGATATTTGGATAAAGGATTGAGACAAAAAAGGGGTAATTCATAAAATATGGTGCCAGATAAGAGTAAACAGCATCACGCAGCCATGTTCCCTCATTCACAAAGTTACCATCCTCTTTAAAAGTTTGCCTTGAAAGAGGCATTACTGCGGTAATTCCCCAACTGCACGATGAGTGACCAATTCATAAAACACACCGTCATGCAAAAATTAAGACCTGTTTCAGTTTGGTGGTAAATTTCGGCCATATGACATCTGAGTGATGTTTTAAAGTGTGTTTGCCTTATATGTTAGTATCAGTAAATTTGATAGATAAGCCCACACAACTGATTCGTCCGTTTATTTAAACTGAATGCTTTGATCTGATCTCTCATAAATTCTAGTGTCTCAGCACCTCCTCTGCTCTCTGCCTATCCCAGTCCGTCCATCCAGACATACCCCGTGTGACTGGACTGTCGGTAGATTGTGGATTCAGTCGTAGCATTCTCCTCTCTTAGAAGTTGCAGCTGCACTTCCTCTCTGAAAATGCACAATGCTACAATGGAAAATTTAGGTATTCCTTTGCCAATATTGACATGGTCATTGTGCTTTTACTCCAGAAGGAGTATAAAATTGTGGGCCTTAAATGTGCAGCAGGTCACTAACACACGTTATAAGAATGTGTCGGTAATTAGACACCAGAGCGCTAATTAACGTTAGGGAAGCTTTATGATTAAGCTTCAATTATTGCAATGCTTATTTAGCTGTGCAGTTAGCACAACTTTTTTTTTTTATAAATTACCCCCAAAGTGTAGNAGTCCAGGCAGCGGTACACCTGGACAGGTCGCCAGCCTATCACAGGGCTCACATGAAGATAAACAGAAGACGGCCCAGGGCAAGATGGTGCCAAAGCAAGGCGATGTCTCAAGAGCCACTCTCTCTCTCTCTCTCTCTCTGTTTTGTTGTTGCTTTTGTCTTTATTTGTCCAATATTCACCTACTACAATCACGTATGATCGTCAATCTCTTCTCAATATAAGAGCGAACATGCAAAACAGTGATAGCTCAAGACTGGAGTTATAACTGCACTAGCACTTTAACAGTATGCACTAGCACTTTAGATAGTATCATGCTGTTATGCTGTTTTTTATGGTCTTAGGTGTGTATTATTTTTCTCCATGGTTTGTATGTCTTTTTTTTTTCTGTTTATGTGATTGTGTATAAGTGGGTGGCTCCGAGTAAGCATCTCATTGTTTTGAATACCTGTGCTTTAAACATAAGACAATAAAGCTGAACTGAACTGAAATGACACTCATTGGCATCTACGATCAATTCAAAGTTTCAATTCACCTAACATGCATGTCTTCAGAAGTGGGAGGAAACCAGAACAACCCCGTGCAGACACAGAGAGAACATGCAAACTCCACACAGTACGGACCTAGTCGGAATCAAATCCAGGACCTGTTGCTGTGAGGCAACAGTGCTAAACCACTAAACCATCATGCCACCCACCAGAAAGGAATCAATTAAATTCATCTTTAACATTCACGTATTCAACTCATACATTAAATTTGAATGGAACTCAGAAACAGGTTTTATGAACTCAAAATCGCTTTCACTACACTTTTATTAAACTCTAGAGAAATTCCTGACATCATGGGCCTCACATAAACAACTGGCTTGATAACAAACATATGTTTTTTGTGGATGAAAAGTTTTGGGAAAGCAAAAAGAATCTGTGAAGTATGTGTAAAAAACTATCAAAGGAATGACGATGAGTCCTTGGTGGATTGCCAGTCAGTGTGCTTAAAGAGCAGCTCCTCTGGGATCAGTTACTGCTTTCAAACACAGAGCTTCACTACTGGCAGTAACCTTCAACACATCTTCTCCAGAGACCCTGATGCAATGGATGTTTGCTCCAGACATTTTATCCTCAAGTAGGTCCAGGTAAATTTTGATAAGTACTTAAAACTATATTAGGCAACTGAAGTCATGATAAATACTTTAAAGAGACAAATTTGATTTACTTGACTTAAAAAGTGCAAAGTGATGCACCATCATTAAGGTGAAATGAAACGGTGGAAGTTTCATAAAGTTGACAGCTACAGTTCATTCTAAGAAAAGAGCAAAAAGGCTTCATAAGTGAGCATGACTCTCAAAGGAATAAAGCCGTCACTTAAAACCTTCAAAGAGAATGTTCACAGAGAATCGCTAGTTAATGTCACTGAACTTCATCACCGATTCTCCACAGACGATGCTGTAACTTGTTGGTGATTTTCTGAAAAACAACAAATGAAATGGTTTGATTGATAATAACACAAGCTAATTACAGATTCTGTTGATGACAATGATAAGGAACTTTAAGATCACCTCTCAGAAGACATAACTAACAAATCCCTTTGATGATGATGATGATGATGTGTCTCTGTGTGCGTGTGTGTATGTGTGTGTGACCTTTACTGCTAGAGTCTAATGAGGGCTGATGGGATGGTGGCTCCTCCTGTGTCCTCCTGCATACTTTCCTTCCTGGATACACTGAGGATTACTGAAAATGTCAGGTGGTCCCCTAAGTGCTGTCAGTGGAAAACGTAACAAAGTCCACCTTAAGTTTATTCAAGCAAGTGGAAAATCACAAGGAAGAGTTTGGGGTGTTAAACTCAAGATGCTGCCAATTATCCTCCCATAACAGAATACAACAAGCTATACTTTGATGTAATGTCATAACAAAAGAGTTTAACTGGGAGAAAAGAAAACAAGGTGTCAAAGAGCTCAGTGGAAGAATTTTAATCCCAGTTAATCCCATCTATCCATTATTACAAGGCCAGAAGACAAGATCAATTAACTTAGTAAGGTTTGATCATATTAAAAAAGTTCAAATTTAATTGATCTATTACAGGGGTTAAATTGGGATTTTGAGGGTGTAACTCTTGACCGTGACTGTAAATAGCAGATACACTAGCGTTCAAAAGTTTTTGATAGAAATTGATACTTTTATTTGTTGCATTATTTAAATATACTGTACACCAAAGTCATTAATAATGTTGCGAATGGCTATTACTGCTGTAAATCACTGATTTATAATGAATTATTTACATAAAACTGCAAAGCCCCATTTTTGCCAGCCATTACTTGTGTCCTAATGCTAAACTGTTTTAGCTCATCCTTAACTAATCATGTTTAAATGCGAATATCAGACACCTTTGTAATTGTGTTAGCACTAAAACCTATTATTCTATTCCATTAAGCAGGCAAATTGTCTTTGCTTGGGTTTCAAGGTAATGGCAAGTTTAATTCTGTGTTCAAAAATGACCAGAACAAAACAGCTTCTCAAGAAACACATCAGTGTATTGTTTTACGAAATGAAGGTTATTCCATCGTCAGATTGCCAAGAAACTGAAAATTTCATACAAAGGTGTCCATACGGGAGCTAACCATGGTTCAATAGTACTGACTCCCGATGCTCACTAGTCACGATTTCGATGCATTTCATCTACATATATTTAGCGGAGAACCATGTTTGGGATGCGAGACGCGTCTGGTAGACACACAAAGGACACACAGGATAGAATGGATCCTAACTGTTACAGCCAACGGCTCATGTCTAAACCGCGTTTGGTGGACATTGGGGGTAACAGACAGGTGGTCCAGCAACTTTGAATAATTAACCCCAGTCTGTTACTCTGTAGTTCTGTAAAAAAAAAAAAAAAAAAAAAAAAAAATCTCTATTGTTAATTTGAGAGAAATTGAATCTAGAGTTAATGATAGATTACAGATTAACTGCTGTGAAGAAATTAACCATTTAACAAGTTATTATTTTCATAAATAAGACAGATGGGGATGCAGTTTTGCCCTTCAGGCAGGCTACAGCAGAACACGAAGATAACAAGACACTACATTTGTAGTTACATAGAAACATGCTACATTTAGCTAAAAGTGGAGCTACATTCAACCAACAAGGTGGCTTTCTATCACAAGCATAGGCTGCAGAGAGAGTTACATTACGGTTACATTACATTACATTACGGCTGCCACTAACTGACAAGAACTGGCAGCTAAACTCTGCAGGCCACTTCAGTCCAAAGCAGCTAACATGACCAAGCTGTGTAGACAAAGGGGCAGCGTGTCCACAACGCTAAAAAAAAAACAAAAACAAAAAAACAAGTAAGCCTTCAGTCACAGTGTATAATAATAATAATAATAATAATAATAATAATAATAATAATAAACGGACAAAGACTGTTAGTATTGAATGACTAATGCATGCACGACAAACCCTTTATGTAAAATGCACAGTCGGTTTCTCCACTAAACTAAACTTTTTAGCATACCAAGGTCCACAGCCATGAGGGAGACAGAGAGGGGGAGAGAGAGAGACAGAGAGAGAGAGAGAGAGACAGAGAGAGAGGTCCTGCAAAGTGTGTATCTTTCTTTCATCAGATACACACTTTGCACACACAGCTGTCTCACACACAGACAGTTCATTTCATTCAAATCATGTCATTACAATCAAAGCTGGCCGACTTTGATACGCAAGTGTGCACGTGCGCTACTATAGAGCTACTACTGCGCTTATAAACAGGAAAGCAAAAAATAAAGAAATATGCAATAAGCAAGACATTTGCTTTGTAAAGTAGGATTTCCTAAGTCTGGCGATATTAGACAGTCTGAATCTGCGTTGAGGAAATGTGCAGTGCCCGTTAGTACCTGATAGCTGACTCCCATGATGTGGAGTGCCACTGCGCCTGGAGCTTATTCTGCCACCGCGTATTCTACTGCATGCGGACTACTTTTTACCGGCATGAATTACAGAACCGCCCAACCAAACAACTTCACACGTGACACTGCATGTCCTTGGGTCCCGAACATTATACCTGCCGAATTTCAGCTTCATACACTGCTGGGTTCTCGAGATATGCCACAGACAGACAGACATACAGACAGACAGAAACTGTAATTAGAATAAGAATTCAGCCTCAGTTTTTCAAAGTAAATATGGAGACAGCTGTTGCATTTCTTGGCTGCAATTTGAGTTCTGGTTCAACTGCTAGGCCAATTTTGGTATTAGCTCATAGAGGAAAGAGTTACACAAACAGTTTTTGTTTTGTTTTGTTTTAAGGAAAATGTCCTTTGAAGCTTGGACTTTATAAATTGATTGTTTGATTGTCGATGTTATTTACCAGCTGTGAAATTAAATACAAAATAAGCAACAATAAGCAACTCAAGGGCTGAATAGAAAGTTAATCTGTAACATTGCTGAGAAATGGAAGTAAGTTGTCCATATTTGTGCAAGAGAAGACTCCTTTTAAAGCTCTACCTCACACCAAATTCATATGGGATTTTGCTCTGACCTCTATGCATTGAAGGTTTTGGGTCTGTTGCACACCTGAGCACACTGAATGGCAGGAAAAGCAAAACCTGAGTTCAATTACTCTTTAACTGTATATACCGTTAACATGTTGCAAGTTGATAAATCTTTGCAATATTCTACATGCTTTTAAGTATAAATGTTCAAAAACCTAATCTACATTTGTCATCTCTAGTCCCCTTGTCTCTACAGTATTTCCCACAAATGCCACAGATTATAAATAAATAAATGAAAAGCTGAGAAGCAAAAGTATGGACACACAATGATAAACACCATGAAGACACACCCATCTCTATTCATCTGCTTCCCACGGCACATATAAAGTCAGAAATGTTCTGGAGCCACATCTTTGGTGTCCTGCTGTAACTGCATCAACTACGGTAAGTATCAACTACACTACAGTCATACAGCAAAAAAAACATGCCAGCTGAATGAAGTGACCTAATACAACAAGGTGATACTGAAATACCTTTTCACCAGTTAATTCATAGTTACTTATGATAGTGTAAAATTGTATTTTTGGTTTGACAGATAATGTATGGGATGACATGACACAAGGTTGGTTTGTAGTATGTCATTAGTATGTGCAGAACAAAGGGATGACTGAAATGTGGGTGACCTGTCTGTCATGTCCTTTCCTGTCTGTGATTCATTTTGCACTTGTGTATTTTTCTACGATCCTTTTTTCTATTGCAGGACCTTTAACATTTTAAAATCACCAAGCTACTCTAAACAGCATTCAAAAGCTGATGGATGTAACTATAACATGTATCAAGCATGATCCATGTAAAAATCACTACACGTAATGTACAAAATAACAGAAAATGCTATGAAGGACTTGGGTCTTCTTTCACAGGCTGATCATCAGTTTTGAATGACAATTTCCTAAAATGGATATAATTTGTAATTAATATTCAGTCTTACCATAGGATGTTTTAAAAGAGCACAAACTATGGAACTACATGGAAAGTGTTTAAACAAAGACACTATATGTTGTGGTAAAGCTATCACTTAAATGCAGGAATTTTAATGCATTCATTTCAAATGCAACAAATGTGTTGTTTTAAAATAGAATCAGAAAAGCAGGAGGCATTAATCTTGCATGTTTATTGTATTTTATATACTGATATATATGTATGTCTATATATATATATGTATTAAAAGGGCGGCTCGGTGGCTTAGTGGTTAGCACTGTCACCTCACAGCAAGAAGGTCCTGGGTTAGAATCCGACCTGGTCCTTTCTGTGTGGAGTTTGCATGTTCTCCCCGTGTCTGCGTGGGTTCCCTCCGGGTGCTCCAGCTTCTNCTTTCTGTGTGGAGTTTGCATGTTCTCCCCGTGTCTGCGTGGGTTCCCTCCGGGTGCTCCAGCTTCTTCCCACCTCCAAAGACATGCAGGTTAGGTGAACTGGAAACTCTAAATTGACCGTAGGTGTGAGTGAGTTTGTCTGTCTCTGTGTCAGCCCTGCGATAGACTGCCGACCTGTCCAGGGTGTACCCCACCTCTCGCCCAATAACCGCTAGGCTCCAGNCGACAGACTGCCGACCTGTCCAGGGTGTACCCCACCTCTCGCCCAATAACCGCTAGGCTCCAGCCCCCTGTGACCCTTGAAAGGACAAATGGGTATAGAAATGTATGTATGTATGTATATACTGTATATATATATATATATATACATACACACACACACGCACATATATATATATACACACACACACATATATACTGTATCTACTGTGGTTACTATTTTTGTATATTTACTGTAATTACTATTGTTTTACAGTACATTATTTTATTTACAGGGGACATTACATTTTTCATTTTCCTTACTTTTATAGTTTGCAATATTGTAAGGAGTTTGTGTTGGACATTGTCAATTATGCAAAACTTGAGTGTGATGGCCACAGAAATACATCCATATACATCCAAATACTTTTTTTTTCATTGTTTTGTTTTGTGGTTTGGCCTTTAACATGTTGACATCAACACATGAAACATTTGAATGTATCCATCTAGACACTTAGTTAGAAACACCCATAAAGAAGCAGGAAGATAACAAGCAAGTACTGTATTTTGCCAGCATCTGCCATGTCACAGCTGGCCAATCAGAACAGAGCAAGTTATTTGGGAGTGCTTAAAGAGACAGTACCTAAAACAGTCACAACAGTGCATCAACAAGGATGAAAAGAAATGAATCTGTGTTTTTTGCACATTAAAGCATTGCAAAGGTATTTCCGAAATGAAAATAGTAACATGGAATTCTGTATGTTTCCTATTTAAATACAACAATGTTCAGTAAGTCAAATATTGGCAAGGCCTACATTGCAAAGTGGTTCTGTCCAAAAAATGTGCTGTATCAGGAATGTATTTTTTTCAGGCCAATACAGTAACTTCTTGTGATCTTTAATCATTGTACATCATTACTGAATTTGGAACATAATTAAATTCTCTCTTCTTCTTCTTCTTTTTTTTTTTAAAGACATAAACTACTTCAGTTCCAAAGACATGAACGGGTCAACTGCCAATGTAACAGTGGTTATTCAGTATCGAGACTCCTTCGTTAAAGCTGTGACCAAGAACATGATTGTTGTGGCTTTGGGCATCTCCATCAACTACATCAATGCAAGCCTCATTCACACCTTCTGCAAACACCAGGTCTGACATTGTTTCAACAAATGAGATTGATGAATTTAATGACAAAATATTACAAAAAAAAAAGCAATTACGTCACAGACAAATTCATGAAGAGGTAAAGTCTGGAATTAGGCTTAATTAGGAATTAGGCATGGCTACCTTCTTGCAGGAAATGTAAAGGTAGAAAATGACTAAAAACTGGGTAGAACTTAGCTGGAGCATGAAAGCAGCAATCACCACTGTTTGTCATTAATGTGACCTGAGAAGCCTGTCAGTCAAGCAACTCCAACTTTAGAGGAAAACCACTTGGGGAATTGTAGAATGCAATAGAATATCATTATTACAGGATCATTACTGCATTTTGAAAAAAAAAAACAAACATATAATCTTCTGCAATTATCATTCTTTTCTTCTTTCCAAACCTTTCTTTCCCTCCCATGTGCTGTCCTCTGACCCTCCAGATATTCTACACAAATCCTCGCTACATCCTTTTTATTCACCTGGTCATCAACGACATGGTCCAACTGACACTGAGCATCATCCTGTTCCTCATCAGCTACATCTTTTACACGATAAATGTCTCTGTCTGTTGTGTTTTCTTAGTTTTTGTCATTTTCACCAACGAAAACAACCCTTTGAACCTAGCTTGCATGGCAGTAGAGTGTTACATCGCCATTTGTTTCCCCCTTCGCCACACACAGATCTGTACAGTCAAGAGAACATTCATACTGATTGGTCTAATTTGGACAACAAATATGTTTTCCCTTCTTCCTGATCTCTTCATCACCCTGGCAAAAGAGCCTCTGGGCTTTTTTCATTCTAGAGTGTTCTGTCTCAGGGAAACTGTCTTCAGAAATCTGCAACTTATCAAGAAGAGAGACATTACCTTCATGATTTATCTTGTCTTAGTCTGGATCACTATCTTTTACACATACTTTAAGATCCTGTTCACTGCACAAACAGCTGCCAGAGATGCTAAAAAAGCCAGGAAAACCATCATACTCCATGGAATTCAGCTGCTCTTGTGTATGACTACATATACAGATCCACTCATAAAATCTGTTCTAAAAGAATGGTTCCCTGAAAATTATACAGACTCCCTCTTTGCTTGCTACATCATTATAAATGTCCTACCAAGATCCATGAGTCCAATCATTTATGGCATACGAGATACGACTTTCAGGAAGTATCTGAAAAAGTATGTACTATGTAAACATAGAAAAGAGTAATTGAGGTTTCACAAACTATAATTAAGAGGTATTTTTAAAAAAATGTAAAGCTTTATATGGACACCAGCAGGTGTTCACAAACACACTCTGTGACCCCTAAAACTGTGATATTGTTGCCTTCTATTTCCCCATTTAAACTCATGTTGCCCAACTCAACCATCCAATGGCTTGTAAAGCTGTTCATGCCAGTGAAAACCCAAGGGTACTAAAGAAATGCAAGGCCATATTCCATACTATCTTCTGGGCATACACTTCAGCACTGACTGTTCTGCCACTTGGACCGAACAAGAAGCAGAAGGGAGGATCTCATGGTAACAGGTTTTGATTATATGTTTCCCAAATACAATAAATGTAGCTGAATGATCTGAAACCCAAATTCCATACTGGGACAAACTGAAGAATGATTCATGTATTAGTATAACAAAAAAATCTGTCAAAATAATGGCTGTGGTATGTAATAATTACCAAACAAAGAATGGAACAGTGATCCGTCTCTGAGCACCTTCTCTGTACACTTCACAACAACTCTTTGATGGAAATAAAATTACTTTTACAGAGTATTAGTATCAATAAATCACCAAGTCCAGACGAGATACATCCTAGGATTTTAAAGGAATTAGCTTGTGTGATCACAGAATCTTTAACAATGTTATACAATCAGTTGCTGCAAGAATCAAATTTACCTTCTGAATGGAAATTGGAACAAATTAGTGCAATCTTCAAAAGAGAAAATAAATCTCTGGCAAGAAACTACAGACCAATTAGTTTCTGTTGTATGTAAGACTATAGAAAATCCAATTAGGAAGCACATTGTTGATCACATGAGGTCACACAGATTGTTTAATAATAAGCAGTCTGGATTTATATCTGGAAGATCGACAACACTTCAGTTTCTCACTGTTCTTGATAAATGGTCAGCAGCTATAGATTGAGGACATTCAGTGGACCTGTATATATATACTGTATATATACTGTGTGTGTGTGTGTGTGTGTGTGTGTGTGTGTGTGTGTGTGTGTGTGTGTGTGTGTGTGTAGTGCCGTATAAAAGACTAGTGGAAAAACTGAAGTCATACTGCATCGATGACAGGATTGCGGATTAGATAGAAGACTTTTTATGTAATAGAAAACAACAGGGGGTAAAAGGTGCCTCTTCAAGTTGGAGACCTGTGACCTCAGGAGTGCCACAGTTTTATAATAATAATAATAATACATTCATTTGTATAGCGTTATTCAAGACACCCAAAGACGCTTTACAAAACAATCAGACATTAAGACATTAAAAGAAAATAACAGAATAGTGTGTGTGTCCGTATATATATATATATAAAATAGCATATAATAGTATGTTTTGTATGCGGTAATATTTGTTTGCATCTATGTTTACATCAGCATACAATAATAATCATAATAATAATAATAATTCCAATTATAAAGCGCATATCCCAAAAACTCTAGGTGTTGTACACAAAGTGAGATCAGTCAACAATTAAAATAGTAAACAACAACAACAACAAAAGGTTTTAGGTTTTAGGCCCTGTGCTCTTTGTGGTTCATATAAATGATTTTCCAGATTTAATACAGTCTGATACATATCTTTTTGCAGATGACACAAAAATATTTAGAATTATTACGAAGGACTCTGATACTATTCACCTTCAAGAAGACCTCATAAAGTGAGTGTAACTGGTGTGATCTGTGGTTATTAAATTTAAATGTTCTGTACTGTATTTCACATAAATGCCACAGATAAAAATAAAATAAAAACTGCGAGACATAGCAAAATTATGGTCATGTGTACAGAAACACACACACACACACACACACACACACACACACACACACACACNAACACACACACACACACACACACACACACATCTCTATTCATCTTTTTCCCACGGCACATATAAAGTCAGAAATGTTCTGGAGCCATGTCTTTGGTGTCCTGCTGTAACTGCATCAACTACGGTAAGTACCAACTACACTACAGTCATACGGCGGAAAAAACATGCCAACTGAATGAAGTGACCTAATACAACAAGGTGATACTGAAATACCTTTTCACAAGTTAATTCACATTTACTTATGATAGTGTAAAACTGTATTTTTGGCTTGACAGATAATGTATGGGACGACATGACACAAGGTTGGTTTGTAGTATGTCATTAGTATGTGCAGAACAAAGGGATGACTGAAATGTNGACATGACACAAGGTTGGTTTGTAGTATGTCATTAGTATGTGCAGAACAAAGGGATGACTGAAATGTGGGTGACCTGTCTGTCATGTCCTTTCCTGTCTGTGATTCATTTTGCACTTGTGTATTTTTCTACGATCCTTTTTTCTATTGCAGGACCTTTAACATTTTAAAATCACCAAGCTACTCTAAACAGCATTCAAAAGCTGATGGATGTAACTATAACATGTATCAAGCATGATCCATGTAAAAATNTCTAAACAGCATTCAAAAGCTGATGGATGTAACTATAACATGTATCAAGCATGATCCATGTAAAAAACACTTCATGCAATGTACAAAATATCAGAAACTCAAGGAGCTTGGGTCTTCTTTCACAGGCTGATCATCAGTTTTGAATGATAGATTTATTTCCTAAAATGGATATAATTTGGGATTGATATTCAGTCTTACCATAGGATGTTTTAAAAGAGCACAAACTATGAAACTACATGGAAAGTGTTTAAACAAAGACACCACATGCTGGTCTTTCAACAACTACCATTTAACTGGAAAAATTTAAATGCATCCAAATGCAATGGATATGTTTATTTTTTATCTTTTAGGATAACAACACAATCTGCTTCAGGTGAGTTTATTTATTTTGCACTTGTCACTGAGAGGCCATGTTCAAACTGATCTCTCCTATAATTTTAATTACCACACCAAATCTACAATAGCTGCCAGTGTCCTTTTGCTTCAGCTGATTTATTTTAAAAACATTTTTAGTACCAATAGGACATTAAAATAATTTCAAGGCTTCTGACATTGCAGACTATGAAGATTTCACTCACATATAAAATAACTTTATTTTTACTTTTGTTATAACACTGGTTATGTGGTCAAAACAGTTATACACCTTTATATCTGACCCCTAGCTGCTGGAGTACCATGGATGAAAATGACATAGTGACCTCTGACCTCTGATTTGAATATAGTGTATAATGAAGGTGCTACTGTAGTTTTTATGAAATAAGAACTAAATAAGTGTGGAAATTGTTATAATCCAATTTAAAGTCACTATTAAGGTCTACTCTATAGCACATACTGTTATGTGAAGTGATGTTTAATGTTATGATTTCATGATATACTGAACAATATCAATTCAATTAACAGAAAGATATGTGGCCATAACTCAGTTATTTCTACCAGAAATAACTGTGTATTACTGTATATGCTGTATTGGCCTGAATGTTAGCCTGTTTTCCTCATCAAAAAAAAAAAAAAAAAAAAAAAAAAAAAAAAAAAAAANCGGGAAATATTTAAAAAAAAAAAAAACAAAAAAAATAAATCGTGGGGGCATTATTTTGAGTTTTCAAACTTGCAAATTTGAAAGTTTTAAAAGTTGAAAATTTGCCAGTTTTAAAAGTCTGTATGCTTATGATAATTAGATGATTTTGTGCTAAAAGCACATGTATTTCTTTATTGCTAAATCTGATGGAAAATTATAATATAATAAGCTCATGTTCTGCAGGCAAAGTCACAATGTGAGGCGGTTCAATAACCATTCTCATTATTTTCTGTTTTTCATTATTAAAAAAAAACTAAATTATCTAACTGAGACAGAAATCTCTGTCTGTGGCACCAATGTCTCTAGAACCCAGCACTGTATGAAGTTGAAATTTGGCAGGTTAATTGCTCAGGACCCAAGGACGTGCAGTGTCGCATGTGAAGTTGTTGTTGAATGAGTGGTTCTCCAATTGAGCTGTGCTGGTAAAAAAAATAGTCCACAAGAAGCGGAAGGGAGGATCTCATGGTAACAGGTTCCCAAATACAATAAATGTAGCTGAATGATCTGAAGCCCAAATTCCGTACTGGGACAAACTGAAGAATGATTCACATATCAATATAAACAAAAAAAATCTGTCAAAATGATGACTGTGTTAGGAAATAATTACCAAACAAAGAATGGAACAGTGATCTGTCTCTGAACACCTTCTCTGTACACTTCACAACAACTCTTTGATGGAAAAATGTCTACTGAGCAATTATTAGAGCAGTTAACGTAAAGGGACAAACTGTTGGAGAAACAGCACAAGTGAACAGCATTGTGTAACACTAACATTTTGAATACCCAAGAACAGAGAAGGTAATATTAGGTTATCAAACCTAAGAGGATGGATATTTATTGAAATAACAGAAACTTGATGTATTACTTCTAATGCCAAATTTACCAGATTTCACCAACAATAAAGAATAGGCTGTAGACAGTTTACAAAGGTATATTACGTTTATCCTAACTAAAACTGCACATTTGTCTTGTAAATCATTTAAATGGGTTTAATATAAATGTTTGTGAGTGAAACAATGCGCCCAACTCCAATATGTCAAGCCAGGTGCTGACTCCTCAAAAAACACAATTAAACATAATAAATAGGTCCGCACACCTCCTTACTTCTGTCCGTCAGCTGTTGTCGCTTGCTGTTACAGTTAGGTTCTGCACAGAGTGCAAATAATTGAAGTAGTCTAATTGTGTAAATATGTGTAAATAAATGCATATAGTTTGCTATTGTACATTTATGTAAGGAACTTTTTCCTGTTGAAAATTATTCTTATTCTTGTACACAAGAATAAGAATAATTTTCAACAGTTAAGCGTGTTTGCGTAACAATGTGTCTGCATGTGGTGTTTTAATTTATAATGTCCAAAAACAATTATCATAAATGTATATAAATTGGCTTTCCAGTAAATCAGCGCTCCTTGTAGACATGGCCACACACACACACACACACACACACACACACACACACACAGAGCAACAACAGGCTAGGCTAGGCTACTAGCTCAGTGTTTAGCATGTTTAGTAGCCTAAATATTTCACACATTGGCGCTTGAATATAACAATTCCAAACACAAATATGTAATCATGATAATGGGTTGTGGAGTCGCTTCCTATTACTTTCAATATCCTGAGAGACAAACTGAGCTGAAATGTCATCATAAGGAGAAACTAGCATACCTTAATCCCTTCCAGCAAGCTCTGTCTTTCATTCTTATCCCACTCAAACAATGGCGAATCGGAGATTTCTCTCAGCGATTCTCACAACTCATATGATTCAAGTGGTTCTCACGGTTCACACGACTCTCACGGTACACGACTGATATGGTTCATTCGGTTCATATGGCTCTAGTGGTTCTCAGCTCTGAGTCCTCTGAGTCTGTGTCTGAGTCTCTACTCAATGAGCCTGTCTGTGAGTGCGCCCCCTGGTGGATGCTCACCTACACTACATCAAATGCCAGTTAATCAGTGTTTGTGCCACACAAACTAGATTCCTGAGCCAAACAGACATTAGTTTTATGGTTGGAGTTAGAATATGCTGATTAATCTCAAAGACGGGATGTTGTGAAAGAAAAAGTATAAAAATATATTGAATCTCATTCATGTATATCACGGACTGGAAGGAACTGGAAGTAAGTGGTTCAGTTCTGGTTATGAACCGGATCACCGACTAGTGGACTAAGAATTGATTCTTTCTGAATCAGTGATTCATGAACCGGTGATCTCTACCACAGATAAAAATAAAAAATAAAATAAAAAATGCTGAGACATAGTAAAAGTATGGTCACAGATGTACACACACACCCACACCACATAACATTGTGTTTTGTAAATGAAAAATTTACAAAAAAAAAAAAACTCATTAAAGTGCTGTGATCAGACGCACAAACATCACACTGTTCAGTGTTTGTGTTTAAATTTAATTTTAAAAAGTAAAAATAAAAAAAATCAATAAAACAGACAGTTATGTTGAGTATGAAAACTCTAGTTCATGCACTTATTTTACTTCATACTTCTTAATACTGCATGTGTTGTGTTCATTGATTCACTTAAGTTCATTTAAGTTCATAAAAACTTGTTCTGTAAATAGTTCTTTGACTCTTATCAGAAACATTGATCTGAAGCTCAATTCTGAGGCTGTTCTGTAAATAGTCTTCTAATAAACAATAAATATAACAACTTCTGATCAACCAATATCCATGTTAGGCTTAAAATACCAACTTCCTGGATAAGCCCCACCCACTTCCGGGTTAAGCCCCGCCCATCCGAGGATGGATACGGATAATTTAGGTTGTTGAATAGTGCAGATACAGACACAGTTAATGGCAGTGGTGGGCTGTCAGGGCCAGCAAGGCCTTCTCTGCTGGCCAAGAGATTGTCAGAATCACTAAATTATATTTTTTATATTTTTATAATTTAACATATATTTGAATTAAAGCTGTATGTATTTTATAAAGTTTGTTCCCATCAGTTTTGTTATTAATGTGTAGCATTACTGGAACAACTGCAGTTTGATAAATATATGATTATGTTTTTCTGGGATGAAATAATCAGTTTTCAGACTGCATCTGCGTGGAGGCCTGCTGAAACCACGCATACATCACCTTCCCCCTTCACAGACACCTAACTGTCCCCCTTCACAGACACAATACACATTCACATTAACATATGGATGAGCACCCAGGAACTCCTCAAGATCCCCTGCTGTTCTCGTCCCCTCGTTTAGTTGTAAAACTTGCAGAACAGATACTGTAAAGACAACGAAACAGAACTTCTAAATTTCTCTGACCTCCCAAATACCATGGTAACCAGAGGTTACCATGGTGTTTGGGAGGTCAGAGAAAGAGGTCAGAGCTGATGACGTCAGCCGCCATCTTCTGGATCGTGTATGTGGTGTGGTCCACGTTTGTTTGCCCTGCAAGCCAGAGATAAGTCCCAAGCACCTAAGGTGACGTGTTTATGAATGTGGTTGTTCTTATGTAAGGAAGAGACTAGAGTGGAACTTTATTTTATTTCTTCTGCCTGAAAAGAAGTCAAAGCTCCAGTGGACTTTTCTTTCTGCATCAGCGGACTGAGACAGTTGTTTATGTGATCTGCTGGATGTTGTCTGTTGATTGCCAGTGACTATTGTAGATTTGATCCAGAGTGGATCCAGTCACTGAGAAAAAAGCAGAGACTATACTGAGGTCATTTCCTTACACATTTATTGTTAGTATTTATTTTTGTTGATGTTCATTGTTAATAAAGTCAATAACTTTGCATCAGAAGCTGGGTTAGGTAGTAAGGTTTCTTTAGGGGTACTCTCTTTAGAGTGGGGGCGTTTCTCCTAAAACTGTGAGAAAGGTAGTCCAGGAAGGTGCTTGAGACACTATTTCCATGTCACATCACACCAGCACATTATAATATTTTGCATGTTGTGTAAAAATATTTATGTATTTATGGACCTGATGTCCTGTCTCACACACACACACACACACACACACATTAAACCGCTAATTTGGATTTCCCTACATTATATTAACTAATGCCAAACATATCTGTCTTAGATTGTGCCAGGTTGGTTTGCATATCAGATGGTGTCACCTAAGGTATGTATCTATTTCATCTGTGTTGTCAATAGTACATCAGGTAGATTAGTGGATTGAACCACTGAAGCAAAGTCTGTATCATTAGTAATAGCAGGTTAGTAATAATGAGAGAAGTGTCAGTAGCAGCAGCAACAAGCAGAAGGACTGTGGTCATATTTCTCATTTACAGATTCTACATCTTTAAAGTTTTCTTTGTTGTTATATGTAAATTGTGTGTGTGCTCAAATGGAGCACTTTCCCACATATCTGACAAATCTAATTTATTCTGTCACGTCTTCAGAGTTTACTTTCTGGTGTCTCTGTGGAGCAGCAAATGCACAGAGCATTTCTTTGATTTGTGGAATATTTCACTGACACAAAGTTTACTTTTACTGTAATTCTTAAAATTCAATTCTTTAATATGAAGCTGAAAAGTAGCAGGTTCTTTATTTTGGCATCCTGGTCAACTCTGATCAGCTACATCAGCCATCCTCAAAATCTGGACTCCAGTTGTGATTTGGTCCAGTTCCAAACCACAGAGTTTCAGAATCTCAACATCTTAAATTCTTGACGAAAATTATGATCCCCTCTGGCTTGAATGAATTTAATAAAGGAGCTTTGTCTTATTTAAAATTTTCTTTGTGGACCTCTAACATTTGGACTTGAGCGTCCCTCAGCTATATTAACTATGATGTTGTTTTGAGCGTTATCAAGCAAAGCAGGAAGTGTCTATTTTGAGTTTAGATTCCTTATACAGTGTATTTAAAAAGCCAGTTATGTCACTAGTAATAATTCAGGATGAATTCAGAGCTTTAAACAAATAACAGAGACTTGTTACACCACAAATAATAACATTTATCTAATAATTTGTTGGTCATTTGTCATATTTCTCCAGTATAGTGAGAAATACAGTGCAAGACACACTTTAATACACAACCACATTAATATACAAGAATTTTTTGAAATGCTGAGACAGTTTGAGATGTTTCTCTCTCTGTTCTAGCTCTGTCATTATATTTGCATTAAATATTATTTGTGATTGAATAGTTTGTATCATGTAACATGTAATGATATATTCTCTTGCATTCTTTTTTTTTATACAGTATGCCTAGAGCAATGGTTCTGAAACTGTGTGGTGCAATCCAAACATAATATATGTAATATACTGTACATGTAAATATATAAAGCAACTAATAATTGCTTTGATGAGATGAAACCACTGTCATAAATAAGGCCAAAGACAATTTTCTTTGCCTTGGCATCAGATAATTCTATTCTATTCGCTCATGAAACAGGTTTGGAGGACGCCATCATTTGACACATGAATCTCTCAGATAATGGCAGGAATTTCACAACGGCTGTGTATCGAGACACCTTAGACATAGCTGTTACCAAGAATGTGATTACTGTGGCACTCTGCATCTTCATCATCTATGTCAATGGTTTACTGGTCTACACATTCAGCAAGCATCAGGTCTGAAATTTATTAATTCTGGAAAACAGTAAGCAACAGCAGATTCACTTGTAAACTATCATCTGTTCTGTTTTACTGTACTGAACTTTCCTCCAATATACTACTAATTAGGTGATCTATTCTCATGTTAGCTACAGTGTTTTGAATTTTAACCCTCTCATTTACTTTTCAATTCTCTCCTTTCCTACAGATCTTCAACATGAATCCTCGCTACATCCTCTTCATCCACCTGGTGATCAATGATACAATCCTGGTAGCGCTGTTTACACTCATTCAGGTCCTGAGTTACACGGTGTACACTCTCAATGTCTCCTTGTGTATTTTTTTGTTAATGATTGCTGTATTTTCAAATCTAAACACCCCCATGACACTAGCTATTATGGCAATAGAGTGTTATATCGCTGTGTGCTTCCCTCTCCACCATACAAAGATCTGTACAGTCAAGAAAACATACATTGTAATAAGTTTGATTTGGGTGATGATTGGCCTGTCAGCCCTACTAGATCTCTTTATTACTTTGGCCACAGAACCCCTGGAATTCTTTCACTCCAGAGTTTTCTGCCTTTGGGAGACAGTTTTCAGAAACTCATATGTCAGTGAGAAAAAAGATGTATCCTACATAGTGCTTATGGTGGGAGTTTGGCTTGTTCTGTTTTATACATACTTAAGGATTCTTTTAGCTGCACAAGCAGCTACTGCAGATGCCAAGAAGGCAAGAAACACTGTCCTTCTCCATGGCTTCCAGCTGTTCTTATGTATGCTCACCTACGTTTGCCATTTTATCATCAATGGTCTGACATACTTGCTCCCAACCAGAGTACTGGCCATACGCTATGTCATCTATGTCCTTATTCAGATCCTTCCCCGTCTCATTAGTCCAGTTGTTTACGGGCTGCGAGATAAGACCTTTAGGAAGTATATGAAAAAACACTGGATCTGCAGGATGAACACTGGTGGTCTCGCACGAAAAACCTTAAAGAGGAAGTTATAATGTCCTGTTTTTAAGTTTAATGGCTCTCCTAAGGCTCAAGTTTTTCATAGGGAAAACATTAAATAAGATCCAAGACATCAAAACACTGACTGGAGTGATTTTCCCAGTGAGATGATGCAATATAAATGACTGGAAAATGACTGACTGGAAAAACGCCAAACATACCAAAAATGAAAATGTCTCTGTAGTGCTCTGGATATTTGTAGTTATATTTATCAAAAGATACTTTACATGTACATATATTTTCACCTCGTTCCATTCGAAACAAATTAAGCATGAGTTCTTATGAATGATTTTAACAAGTATGGCTAAAGATACGGTTTCTGGCAGTTTTCCTCACAATTCAGGCAAAAGTGTGAAATGGAAACAGCATATTTTTTCTAAACACCAAATATTTTAAACATACCGAGTACATACAGCATATGGATAGTGTAGAAGTGGTTTATGCTGCAGAAGCAGTTAATGAAATTTCTGTGGACATCCATTCTTTGTGGAAACTTTATATGCTGTCATACTGAAATGGCATGAATTTAAGCTGCTGATCTTTGTGAAGAGGGAGACTACAAACTTTTTACAACCATCTTTGAAATCTACAGATGGTGAATATTTGATACTCAAGGTAGATTTTGGGTGAAGTGTCACTTAATAAATTAACTATTAAAAACTGAAGATGTGGTTATTACAATTTAGAAACTTAATTTTAATAATTACATACACACAATTACTATAATATTTATTAAACTATGCGGCATCAGATAAGGTATTTTAATAATGTAACCCTGCAATAAAAAGGAAAAATGTTTAATAAAAGCAATTCCTAATTTGCAGCTGAGTCTGTAATTTGCAGGCATAGTTGCTGTTATATTGGTCAAGTTACAAATGGGTCATATTTAATTACTTTTTTAAAAGAAATTAATTTTTCCCAGTATTCATCAAGTCAAAATGATTTCTTTATTCTGGTTCAATGATTTTTTTTTTTTCAGTCATTATTAACAAATGTGATCTCTATTTTCTCNTTTATTCTGGTTCAATGATTTTTTTTTTTTCAGTCATTATTAACAAATGTGATCTCTATTTTCTCTGGATGTGTATGAGTAAAGCCTGCAACTATTTCATACAAGAAAGTCTGTGCTTTTTTCATTGTTACCACACACACACACACACACACACACACACACAAAACAGTGTTAGTGCCCATGTAATAATAATAATAATAATAATATCAAATGACTAAGCCATATTATGGATGAAATACTGCAAATGGGGCAAACTGAAGGTGTATTGGAGACCTGAGAAGGTGACAGTATTTACTTGAGTGATGCAAAATAGTTGATCTATTTGAATGTGACTGTAACATTTTTAGCTTTCAAAAAGATTCAAGAATAAGTGATTTCACCCATCAGTGTGTATATACACATTAACATGACATATTAATCTGTAACAACGGTATTTCACTCGATATTGCATAGTTGTTTCAAAGGAGAGACGCCTGCTGCACGTCGCTTCTCACTGCAGCAGTGAAGACAGGTTTCTTTTTTAAGCATATCAGGAAATAATCATGGTGAAAAGAAAGCAACCCTGTTTGCACATGGGTCAACAAAAACAAAACTATGAAACTAAAATAAGACATATGTAATGAGCAAGAAATTTTCTTTGTAAAGCTGGATACTGTATGTCTGGCAGTATTAGCTGGTCTGCATGAAGGCACTTTGCTGAAAATATGGAAGCTTCTGTCAGCCAATCAGATTCAGCTTCATAAAACTAAATAAGCTGTACACCATATATTATGTTCATTCCAGTTCCTTACACTCGACGCTCGACTGCATACAATCAAAATATATTAATTTTTATTAGAATTTCAAGAAAAAGCATGTGAACCCTTTGGAATTACCTGCATTGATGCACAAAATTGTCTGAAAATATTGTCTGACCTTCATCTAATTTACAATAATGAACATCACAATCTGTTTTAACTGATAATACACAAATTATTGTATTGTTTTTGTACATATTGAATACATTCATTCAAACATTCACAGTATCGGTTGTGAATGGATTTAATAACAGGTCTAACCTCCTTTGGCAGCAATAACCTCCAAGAAGTGCTTCTGGCAGCTGCAGATCAGACTTGCACAACATTCAGGAGGAATTTTACCTCCACCTTGAAATTCTGTCTATGGGATTTAATTCTGACCAACAAACCTCCAGAGTTCAGCAGACATGTTATATGCTGTGTAAAGATGTATGGACCTGCTGTCCTGTAGTTACACATGTAACTACAGGACAGCACATGTAACACGTGCTTAAAATACCACATAAAGCACAAAACCTGCTGTTAATTGGCAGCGATAAAGTCTCAGTTTACAACCCCATCCTGGCAAACACGCTACGATGCATGACATGCAGACAAAAAAAGGCAAATCTAATATACAGTAAAGCCTGACATAATAGTCTACACTTGTTATTGCTAAATATATTGTAGTAACATTGCTATTATTAAATACTAATCATAGTTAATACCATAGTCATAATTTTAAAGAGGACATATGGGTTTTGTTATTTTCCCTCATTTTCATATGTAATAAAATGGATCTTTTTTTTTTTTTTTTTTTTTTTTTTTGCACATTAAAGCATTGCAAAGGTTTCAAAATAGATCTGTACAGTACATGAAAATAACTAAATGAAAATCTGTATAATAGGGAGTTTCCCATTTTGTAATTTGTTTTTATCACTGTTCCAGCTTGCAGCTTCACTGTGGCAATCATGAAAAATGTGTTCAAAATCATCAAAAATGTGTTGCTGAATGTAGGCAGAGGCCCCTGGATATGGTATGTTTGCTGTGGAGTCTAAAGTTGACTTCTCTTAAGCTGTAATTCAGGCCTATCAGGCACACCGCCACATCTGATTTGTGTAATACATAATAATTGTACTCTTATGCAATAATCTTGCATGCATACAGTTCCTTATGTATTCTGCTGAGATGCTCCTCAAAGACTTAAGTCTCCTGTCAAACTCTCAATTCAATACACTGGCAGAAACCCTAGCACTGTCTCATAAATATGTAGTACTACAAAGCTGGAAGTAATATTTGTGTGGCAAGGTTTCTGCAGAGTTTGGAAGCTTATATGACTTTTATTTGCATTTATGGTGTAAAACTGTAAAATAGTGTGCATTAATATGACAGTCCACACCATTATGGGAAAGGGAAGCTGAATTACTTAACTGAATCACCTTGTCTCTTTTGTAAATCTAAGATGACAGGTGTGCCGTCTTCTCAGGTTTCTTCATCTCCATCATCATCTTCATTTTGGCTTTGAAGATGACCATCTCTGCTTCATCTCTAAGATTAGAGTGCACACACTAAAATAAATCTTTAAATGAATTTTAAAATGTGTACAGCTTTCTAATTCCCCATTCAGTTAAAATTTGCTAGTCATGAGCTACAACTAAGGATAATTTCATTATTGATTGATCTGTTAAAGTTTTTTTTTTCCCCATGTAGTTAATTTAATCTGTAACCAGAACTGAAAGTAAATATAAAAACTAATAATACCTAAAATAATACAATATGATATAACTAATAAACTAATTTATGCAAGTTTAGTGATGAAAGCAAAACTCCTCCATTTTACAAAACTTCTTGTCTCTTTTCAGTTCTAAACATGTTTTGAATCATGCTTCATAAATTTTGTCTATTTTAGCACTGCCAGAGTTATCTTTGAACTTACAGCTAATTTTGTGTTTGCTTAATTACAAACCAATATTGTTTCATTCAAGCAATTTCATCAAAAATACAGCTCAGGAGGCAACCGAAACACTGTCCTAGCTAAAATAACAACAACAACAACAATAGTAAAATAAAGCCACTACAAAACAATTAGGACTTATTTTCAAACTAGCTTGTTAGCACTTAACTTGGCCAGCTAGTGTTAGCACAGATGCACCAGGTCTGTCACCCAGTTAGCAACAGATTAACTACCATACATATAGTGTTAGCTTGAATCAACTGATATTGATGAAACTTAAAACTTACCTTTAACGCATGTGAGGAACTGAGAAGATGTGTGCAGCACAGCAGGTGAAGCAGCAGAGCAGCAGAGTGCACAAGTACGAGTCGCATCAGATCAAACCTCACCATTTAAAAAACAGACTGATCAGTTGATAGAGTTCATCTATCAAAGTTATTGATCACTAACACATGTGAGGCAAATACAGGTTTAAACATCGCCCAGATTTCATACCGCTTCTTACCACCAGAATGAAGCAAGTATTAATCTTTGCCTGTTGGTTTGTTTTATGAATATCTACCACATGTAAATAAGGAAATACCACCGGAATGCCAGCGTTAAAATGTGTCAGTAACAGGCGTTCATCAATGAGGGAATGTGAATGCACCATGATATTTGTGCATAGAGATGCATAATTTGTGCGCTATGGTTTATGAATCTTGACCAGGGGTGGGCAAACGTTTTGGTTTAGGGCCACATTAAATTTAGAAATCAAATGGAGGGCCATGCATCATGTTTGTATTAGTATAAACTTGATATAAAGCATATTTGCTGGTCTATATACTGACATTATTATTTAGAAACTTGCTCACCTGAATACTCTTAATGGGAAGAATGCATCTGTTCACCTTTTTTTGCAAGGGCATCAAAGTCTGGAGATATCTGTGATGTGGCAATCCTCAGTACAGCTCAAGTGGTGATCATGCAGCTGGGATCTGTGAGATGATTTGTTGGTGTTCATCACGCTGAATGTTTGCTGGCACACACATGTAGAGCCAAACATCACCAGCATTCTCTGTGCAACCTGCCTCGTGTGGAAACTTGGCCTCCTTCAGTGACGACTGGTGACGAAAAATTGACAACGAGTAAGGCCCCTGGATCATATTAAATTCACAAGTTTCACGACAGCTTTTACTACATGACTAAGGTTCAGCACATTCTTGCAAAGAGCTTCCTGGTGAATTATGCAATGAAGAAATATTACCTCCGCATCAGATTCATCTTCTTTCTCTCTGTCCTCTTGAGTAGCCCATCACTTTTCCCAGTTAGATTTGGTGATTCATCCTTCAGTAGCTTGCTCCATGGCAGGTGCACACTGTCAAGGCAGTCAGACAATTTGTTGAATAAATCCGAACCCCATGTCGTGCCCTTGACTGATTCCATTGATAAAAATTCCTCCATGAGTTTTAAGTTGTCATTTATTCCCCTGACAAAAATTCGGAGCTGTGCAGTGTTCTTGATATCGCTGCTCTCATCCAGTGCAATCGACTAAAACCTGAAATCCTCCAGTTTCTTCTGCATCTCACAGGCTAGATCTGCTCCGATTGCTTCTAACCGACGAGTTCTGCGTGACAAGCTAACTCTTGCTCTCAAACTTGGATTTGCTTTCTGGGCAAATCACGTTTGCAGCTTCAGTTATGCATTCTTTCAGAAACTCTGCATCAGAGAATGGTTTGCTGTGCTTGCGATTTTATAAGCAAGAAGGTAACTTGCTTCTGTGCAAGACTCTTGGACTGAAGATTGTCGGAAAAAAAAAAATAACAACATTTTGCCCTGTAAGCCAGCAGCTAATTTTGCAGCTTTGCTAGCCCTCTCCTGTGATGACAAATTGCTAGCGTAGTCGGCATGTTTCGTGGAAAAATGTCGACTGGGATTGTATTCTTTAAATACTGCACAACTTTCCTTGCACATTAGGCATATTGCCTTTGGTCCCACTTCTGTGAAAAGGTATTTCGGAGCCCGTTCCCTGTTGAAGACCCTGCTCTCATGTTAACTTTCTGCTTCTTCACTCACCCCTGTCAGTGTTTTGTTCACGGCGTTGTGCTAAACATGCAGCAGCTGACAAGTACTGTAGTAAATTTGGGGTGCTACTCCACCTACTGGTCCTCGTATGAATTGCAGAAAAAAACAAACTCCACTAAACAACTTACACACATTATATATACACACACACCTTATTTATTGGTATTATTTAAAATGTTTTGCGGCCCGGTCAAGACTACTTCTCGGGCCGGGTACGGCCCCCGGGCCATAGTTCATCCACCTCTGATCTAGGCCAATGTATTCCTCCACCAGGAAATATAGTCCAGGAAAACAGGCGTTGTCTGCTAAATCAAAATGACCACGCTTTCCACAGTCGTGTGTGAGTGTTAGAAGGCGAATCATTGAATTTTAAAGTGCGCATCACTTTATCATTTGATGTTGAAAGATTAGGAGATTTGAAAAAAAAAAAAAAAAANAAAAAAAAAAAAAAAACAAATAGGAAAACTTCAATATGGTTTTATGTTTTGGAAACTGGTTGTTAGTAATGTAACATCTTGTATTGGGCTCAAACATGCATGATAGCTGGTATTGTCCTTTAAAGAATGATTAAATAAATACATTTTTTAAAAAGCTCATGTCTGACACAGAATCAAAGGCTGTAGTAAAAATAGAAGTAAAAATCTGCAGTACTCGCATTGCTAAATAATTTGCTATTTCTTAAATGTAGCTCCAACAAGTAGAACGTTTCTTTAGGGATAATGTTTGAAAGATTACTGAATAAAGTCATAAGGGTTGATTATTTGTTTTGTAACATCTTGTAACTTCAGTTGACCTAAGTTGTTCTCATATACACTGTATTTGAAAATGTTTTTTTTTTTTTTTTTTTTTATAGTTATATATTTAATTAAATTGACTTGCAGTGAATGGTGCATTGAGACCCCAGCCTTCTCCTTGGAGATAAAGACTGCAAAATCGTGGATACATTAGAACAGTCTGAATTTATTTATTTATTAAGTCATTGGCCTACGAATGTTTAGCTCTTTCATGCTGTGTAACTGTAAATTCTGCAAAGTAAAACTAAAACATTTGTCTTTACTTTCTGATAAATAATGATGCTTTGCTTTGTCCTCATCATTACAACAGTCGGCAGTCACCATGTTAATTAAAATGTTTTTTTCCTTCTCTGCTAACACTGACGATGAGGAAGATGGAGCTGAAATAAATTAAGCCCTGTCTGGAGGTACTTCATAAGTCTCATCTGCAAGCTGTCTGCCTTCTTTGTCTGACTGGAACTCAAGGTAGGTGGAAAAGGATGGGGAGGATTGAAGGGAAGATGATGAGCAGGAAATTAAAATGTTAAAAATTTGTGTTGTATAACAAACAAAGTCTCTATAGCTAAAAATTATTATTATTATTATTATTATTATTATTATTATTATTATTAGTGAGTAATGATCAAATATGACTTATATACTGACTGACTGTGATTAACTCATTTATGCTGAAAAATACAGTAGAACAGCAACTAAATAAGCTTTGCGGTGTCTGATTGGTTTTGTAATATATGACCCAGAGATAAAAATGCAGTTATATAAACTTGGAGGAATTTATGCAGTAAAACCTTTGGTTTTAAATGAAATAATAACAAGTACATGTTTGAACACTGTGTGTGGGATAATTTCATCTCAAAGGAAGCTAGGATGAAGGTGAAAATGATCAGGACAGAAGGAATGCTGCATGGAACTGAGGGTAAAGCAAGAAATAACTTTTTGTGGTTTAGCACACCCCAGGAAATGTTCTGAACCTGTGTCTTAGTGATACTATATCCTGTTATTATTTATATGTTAAAGCTATGGAGCAGTAAAAGTTGTGATGTACAACAACACCAGTCTAGAGCCTGAAGCTTTTTGTTTGAAAACCCGCACTATTAATTTGTCAGATTTGCTGATTTCTATTAAACACTGTCTTCATTTTCATTATATCCTCAATACCATTAAATCTGCTTAATTTTTAAAAATAAATTAATGCATTTTTCCATCTTCAACACTGCCACAGTTAAGCTGCATGCATGTAAGATTTTAAGGTGTTTGGGTTTTGGTTTTTTTTTTAATGTTTTTTTTTTTTTTTTCCTGTAAAATTATTGGACATGTATGAGTAAAATGGTTTAATGTAACTGTATTTTTTATATCCTGCAAATGATTATTTTACAATTATTTCCATCTCTCTCTCTCTCTCTCTCTCTCTCTCTCTCTCTCTCAGGTGGGCATCAGTGAAGCATGAACTTGTCAGTCAGTCCAGGAGACAACATGACTTTTAATCAGGTACGTTGTAGCCCTAATCATCCTTCCTCACACTTTTTGTCTTCTTCTGTCTGTATTCTTGTGTTCTTGTAACTTTCCTGTGTTATAAAATGCTTTTCTGCATCACTGAAATTGTTGTTGGTTTGCTTGGATTATTGCTGACTTTGATATTAAAAATACACGTTTTGAATAGTGAAAGTCTGATGCTTAAAAATCAGTGTCAACACCGTCACAGCAAAGTTTAAAGTGTGTGACTGTGAAGTGAAAATTCCACATGCAAATAAAAAAAAATGACATATTAACATATTAGGCAAGCTGAAGAGTTCATTTGCAAAAAGATCAAAATCATATTTTATTGTGCATTCCTGGTAATATCAATTAATCTGATGTGGGGGTAAAATAGAAATTAAAAGAAAATCTAAATTAATTAACAAAACCAAGTAACATGCAATTTTATCTGGAATGTACAAAAAATAGGACTTTACAAATGTTTTAAAATGGAGTTTGTCTTTTTTTTTTTTTTTTTTTTTGCAAATTTACTCTTGAAATGAACCCTTCATACTCTATTTAAAAAGTGATGGTCTTAATATGGCTCAAATTTAAAAAAAAATATATATACTGTATATATATATTGTTAAACCTATAAAAACAATCCAAATTCACACTAAGGGAGTGTTGCAAATATTTATGCTCTAAAATGTTACCAGAGGATCAATGTCTGATCAAAGCCTCACATTTTTACTGACATTCAAAAAAAATCATTGCCTTGGTGTTGGACTTTACCAAAATCAAGCCTCATAAAAAGTACAGTAGTTCTTAAGAACACTGACCTGCATACACTTAATATGTTAATTATTATATAACAGATGGTTGTTTGTCTGAACATGTAGGGAAATGGCAGTAAACACCTTTTTAACTTGTATTTTTAAGCTGCAGATAAAGGATCTCCTCAACTTACTTTTAATTGTGGAATCTAATTATCTGATGTTTACAGACTGTTTGTTATGAAGTGTGATAACATCTAGATTTGACTAAAAGGTTTATAAATTCTAAAAAATAATCATTTGCATATTATGTTGTAAACCATCTTTAGCTATTTATGAAAAACAAAAGTAATTAATTTTTCCTTTATTTAATTGTGGCCTTTCTTTCCAGAGGTCAACTTTGACCAGCAATCACAGTTTTTTGTAACTGCTGAAGCATATTTTCTCAAACGCTCTTCAAACTGAAAAACTAATGCAGAGGTGATTTAATTAATACACACCAAGAATATACATAAAATGTTGAATATGATTATTTTAACACCACTCTGTGGTGTTGCATATATGTGCATATTAATTTATGTCAGTACGGTGAACAAATGCCCTTATATACCTGTTTGTGCTAATTAAATCAAATATTTTACATGGTGCATTTTTCTAGCGTTTCAAGTCTGAATGTGAATGACATTTTTTAGGGTCTGATAAGAGTGACAGTAAGATGAAGGTAAATATTTCATGCTGTTTAATTTTTTTCCTCATTCTCCATCAGTATGAGCTCATCAGAGATACCTTCACCTCAGCAGTTGTTAGGAATCTGATTGTGGTTCTGGTCTGGTGCATCCTCATTTACATCAATGGCACTTTGGTGGCCACCTTCTTTAGACACCAGGTACAAACAAACGCACACGCACACGCACACACACACACACACACACACACACACACAGGTCAGANTACAAACAAACGCACACGCACACGCACACACACACACACACACACACACACACACAGGTCAGAGATAGGCCCTGGATGAAATGGATAATATTTGATGCTAAGGGGCAAATTCATTGATAAATATTAATAATTTAGTCATTACATCAGTTTTCAAATGTGTCCATTTTGTTTATGGCAGAAGTGACTCAGAAGTTATTAGTCAGAAAAACTCAGCCCATGAAAATAAAAGTATACTTTTTAAAGTGCAATCTGTGATTCAAATATAAACTAAAGATTTGCCTCACACATAAAAATCAAACCAAAAGATTGGAGGTTGCTATCACTCTCAAATTGATTGAAAGGTCATCCTATATACACTAACAGTAGACAATACATGATTTCAAGTTAACAATATTTTCTGATTCAATTATAGATTTGTTTAAAATGATAATTTTGTAAATGTGGAAAACATATGGACAGTTAACAAACACAAAACTATGATTTTTTTTTATCATTAAGATGAATATGATGAATTCAATTCAAAGAATCTTCAATTATGATAATTTAACTTAAATTGTAATTGTCAAAATTTACTTAATGGGACTCTAAAACAATATCATATTCATTTACAGATAAATTAGATATGGTATTAATTACTGCTGTGTGTGAATACATATGGATACACTGACTAATCTCTTTTTTCCTTTTCCTTCTCGTTTTCCTTCCTTCCTTCCTTCATGAATATTTGCTGCTTCCTGTTGAGCCAACTATAACATTTTTCACTCCTCTCTTTCCTGCTTTTCCCCCAGGCCTTTTATGAAGACCCTCGCTACATCCTCTTCATCCACATGGTGATCAACGATGTCATCCACCTTACCATCACCGTCACACTTTTTGTCCTGAGCTATATCTTCTACAGGATTAATGTTGCTTTCTGCTGCTTCTTCATCCTGGTTGCGGTCTTCACCACCAGAAACACCCCCGTCAACTTAGCCAGCATGGCCATAGAGCGCTACATCGCCATCTGTGAGCCTTTACACTACAACCAAATCTGCACAGTGAGGAGGACTTACATTGTTATTGGGCTGATTTGGTTTATATGTGTGGCACCAGATATTACTGATCTATTTGTGACACTAGCAACCAAATCCCTGAGCTTCTTTCATGAATCAGTGTTCTGTTTGCGCCAGAATGTGTTCAAAGACCCAATCCTGACTCAGAAAAGACAAGCTTTTGATGCTATCTATTTCTCCTGCGTATTTTTGACTCTGGTCTACACCTACTTGAGGATCCTGTTTGCAGCCAGGGCCCTTTCAACAGACAAGATGTCAGCCAAAAAAGCGAGGAGCACCATCCTGCTTCACGGAGTCCAGTTGGCCATGTGCATGCTCTCCTACATCTCCCCTAGTGTGGAGATCGTCCTCCATCTAATCTTTCCAGGCCAAATCCTAGAAATCAGATTTGCTAATTACCTGATTGTCTACATCCTGCCTCGGTTCCTCAGCCCGATCATCTATGGTGTCCGCGACAAAAAGTTTAGGACGTACCTCAGGATGTATTATGTGAGCAAAAGCTGCAGGGTCAGATCACAGAAAGTGACTAACCTGAATAAAAATGACATATGAGAGATATTATAGGAAGAGGGTTTCAGTAAATGTAATGAATCTGTGTTTAACCAAACCCTCTTGGTTTTCACTGATATTGTAAAGAAATAAGAATTGTGTAACTATTACATTCTTGACAAAAACAGGCTGGCAATAACACATATAAGACAGAAGGTACAAGGGCAGAACAAACAAAATATCAAATACCAATAGATGTGAGATCTGCTGCAGCTCTAAACTCTTCAATCAAGACTTAAAAATGTTTCTTTGCCAGTATTTTGATTAAGTTGGGGCTTTTGGGTTCAGCACCAGAAATGTTATTCCTTAGTCTATCCCTTGTCTTATGCTTTATTTCTTAATGTTTTCTATGCCTTATGTAAAGCATTTTGAATTGCCTTTGAGTGTAAAATTGACCACATGAATAAACTACCTTCCCCACCCACCCCCTGCAGGCCACACTGATGGCCAAGTAGGATGTAAAAATAAAAAATACTCTTATCAAAATTATCCTTTCATGACCTTTTCCCCGGATGACAAACACAAATTATCAGTTGATGTAACAAGGATATAATCAGGTGATATAAACACCTGTCAACTGAGGCTTAATGGTCTTCTCAAATTCCAATTGTACACTGAACTTTGTTGACTCATCTGTGGTTTTTCTGTTCAGCTTTCTTATTGGCTCGGAGATCAGAAGTCTCCTGATGCTCATTACAGGGATCCATAGCATAACCTGTAACATCATGACCTGCAGCCTATCCCTATGGCAACCTGATCAATACAGGCAACAAACAGCCCTGTAAAGCCTAATATATGAGACCACAACAGGTCTTTCTACAGGTCACAGGCTGTCAGTGACTCAACAGGTGAGTCAACTTTGTCATGAATCTTTCTTTTATTTCCTGTTAATTTAATTTCACATTTCGTTATTTCAAAGCTTAATGAGACAGCTGAAATTATGATTGTTTCTCAAGGTTTAGAAAATGTTGTTGCATTTTGTTATTATATTTTATATTTAATATTTATGCTAAATGTACACAATTTTAAAATTGGAGGTAATCATAGCATGCCATTGAAATATTTTTTTTCTGATAATCCAGTATTTTTTCATTTTTATAACAGAGATCAAAACTACCAAAACTGATGAATATATAGCTGAACAAAGTAAGTTGCTGGAGTTAATTTGTTTATGTTCTATAAAATTATTTTTTCAGAGCTATTTTTATATTATACATTAAGACTGTATGTGTCTTGAGTAACATGTTATATGTGATATGTATGTGTGCTACTTCAGAATATTGTGTTATAATGACAGCAAAAGTTGTCAGTTAAAATTAGAATAACTTACTGTCACCACTTATAAATTATTTTGGTTCTTATATTTTCATAAGACTTTATAAAACATGTAACCAATCCTGTAATCCTGTTTATATTTTATCTAATAATGTTATAAACACATATTGCATTACTGTATGCATGTATCTGTGTATTTCAGTCAGGGTGTGCTGTGTCTTGCAAAGCTATAATCAGATGTGTGTGTGTGTGTGTGTGTGTGTGTACGTATAGTTATAAAACATGCAGAATTCTCTACTTTCTGTGTGTAAACACATAAAAAAATAACATAAAGCACATGTAAGGATATCTCATATTTATGTGTGCATGTGAAAAGCTGTATCATTAAATAGAACTTTATATTCCTCTATATTTTATTATCTATTATCAAATACTATTAAACAATATTAGATATGTATGGTATGTTAAAGCAGTATGCAATATAGCTAAATCAAACCTATGAACTGCATGTAAATATGCATGCTGTATATACTTAAAGTGTAATTTCATTTAATAAAAAATAATTGGTTCTTAATTTGTAATCATTTTAAATCAGATCATTTCAAATTTGCTAGACATTTATATTATTATATTATATTATATTATATTATATTATATTATATTATATTATATTATATTATATTATATTATTGCATGTTTTTCGCTGCATTTAAAAATTTGTGAATATTATACAAAGTATATGAATGAATGTGTTGATGCATCTCATTTTCTGTCTTCCTTCAGACTGTGAGGAGGAGATGTCAATAATGCTGAACTCCTCCAGTCCTCTGGAGCTGCTAATGGGCAATACCAGCACTACGCTGACAGGGGGTGCTGTGGCTTTTCCTAAAGACAGCTTCTCCAACGCTTTAACCAAGAACATAGTGGCCATGCTGGTGTGGCTAACCCTCAGTGTCATTAACAGCAGCATGGTGCACACCTTTCTACAACACAGGTACACATGGTGAAATACACAAACACACACACACACAAATATTTTCCTACCTTCTCATTCAGTTACTCCTCAAAATAAATGATGATCAATGCAAATACTGTGTTGTCATTTTCTATATAATATGACCTTAAGTAAATATATAAACTGATGACAGCCAATCACTGCATACAGAGAAGCATCTTATTTTATAGAAATTACACCCAGACTGTCACATACAGTCTGCATTTACAGTACTGTGTAAAAGTCTCAGGCATACTGTGTGTGTGTGAATTAGTGTGTTTTAATTTGATATCATGGTTTGATCACTTGAACTGCAAATTAAGCTTGTCAGAAAAAGGTTTAAAGACAAGTTTTCTGACAGAAAGTTCTCATCTTTTATTCTCTGAGTTTGAGGCTTTGATTCTTGGAGATGCTACAAAGTGCCTTTTCAAACAGAAATGTTTTAAGGAAGTCTTTTATTCCATGTGCAGTCAGTATTTTAAACAATTAAAAACTAATCTATTAAATATGCTCCCCAGGCTTTGTTTTATGTTGTTTTATGTCTTCTTTTAATTATGAATCAATATTTAACAATTTAGTGCTATTCTAATTTCTTATGGTGCTCTGCTCTTAGGTTTTATTAGTGATTTGGTTTTATCAAATGCTCTGTTTTATGTTCTTATTGATCTTATGATTTGGTGAGCTAAAGACAATTTTCCACAGAATGTGGACAATACGGTTCTATTCTATTCATTTCTATTCCATTCTATTACATGCAAAATAAAAAAAAAAAAAAAAAAAAGAAAAAAGTGAAAAAAAAATAAATCAAAACTATTGTAGAACAGTAATTGTAAACTAAATCAATTTAAATCCAAGACATGATTTATATTAAACATTCAGTCTTGTACATCTCAAAATTCAGTTATTGAAATCAAACTTTATGAAATGTGTTTCTATTATTCTCATTACTAACATGCCTATGTCTTGCTTTAAGTCATGTTATTTTTCTTTTCTTGTGTATTTCTGTAAATCACTCACTATTGCAATCTTTCACAAATACATTAACAGCTAAGGTTGAGTATATTACTAAAATATATACCACAGAAACATGTACATTCACGTAGAAAATCTAACATATAACCTTATAAAACAGTAATGCTTATAAAGCAGTAATTCTACACAACTCACTGTGAAGCCAATTTATAGTTTTCTAGGCACACATTTACGATTTAACCACTCTTTTCCTGGTGCATGACTTCAGATCTTTTCATTACTGCCTTAACAAAATAAACCGACAGTTTGGAATTGAATTGAAATCAGCACAAATACACACAGATTAAAAATAATAATAACAATATATTTTTTAAACCACTACCAACACACAGAACAGCTAAAAACAGCTAAAAACAAGTAAAAACAGTAAAAACGGTCCTGTCTCAAAGAGGAAAACTTGGAAATTAAATTGAGTTCAGAATTTGGATTGCATTGGGAATGAAAGATTTATTAAAGATATTCTTTGTAGGTAAAGGCACTCTGTAACACCTACCACATTTCAAAACTTGGAATTGGGCAGATGAATAGTGTCAGTTATAATGCTTAGAGCTTTCCTCTTCACTCTGGCAATATATAGGTAATTTGGTTTAGTCTGTGGTTTCCAAATGATTTTGGTGGCCACATTGACCACCTTCTGTCAGTATGGCTTTTGACTTTTTGGCTTTTGTCTTTCTCCACCTCTAGTTTCTTCTATGAAGACCCCCGTTACATCATGTTCATCTACATGGTAATTAACGATGCTCTGCAGCTAAGCTTAGTAACAGCTCTTTATGTGGTCAGCTACATCTTCAGGCAGATCCACGCCTCCATCTGCTGCCTACTGGTAAGTCATTGAACCGCCACTTCCTGTGTATGTATTGTACCTGCTGTGTTGAGTGAAGAACCCTTTCACATGTGCAGCTTGATCCAGAGCCCACTCGAAATTTTCTGCAATGGTGTCAGATTTCAGCTATTGGATTGGATTAAATCTTAAAAATGGGTGTTCAAAAGAAAAAAAAAAGGATTCTGCAATCGGATTCAATCATGTAATCCAGTCTTGGTTTTGATCTGGATCAAATCTCCAGGATGCGTTGTTCAAAACCTTTGAGTAGGATTGGGATACCATTGATCCAAAAAATCAGGATTATCCTGATTGCAGTGGAAGGGTGGCTTCAGGTTGGATTTCAGGAACAAAATGTAATAAAACTTTAAAATTGGTCAAATAATATAACATTTGTATCATGTAGTATTTATACATTTATTTATATTTTGCACTTGATTTGTTTAACCATAACAGTAATAAAGTAGGTAAAGTAGACATTAGGCTATACCTATGAAGCCTTTCAGTAAAATAAAAAAATTATTTTGTTGCCATAAAATAACAATCCCCCAAACAGCTGTCAATATCTAACAAAAATAACATATTTAATTTTAACTGTCGTTTATCAATTATATTAATTACAATGACACATCAGAGATGAACCAGTCAAAAGTAGTTTCTAACAATTGCTCCCTTATTGCACGTCCACTCAGTCCCACAGATGAGGAACTCTGAACTCTCTTTATTTTGTTAACTATTGGACATTTAGCCTTTTTATGATTTAAAACACGTACGTGTTAAAAATATCCATAATGTATTTGTGAATAATGTATAATTGTTTGTTTTTATTTATTTGTTGTGAGTCAGATGAGGGAGCTGACTGTTTAAAAGGAAACTGAAAATGGAAGGGGATGTTTCTATTGTTTTATTGGTCTGTTTTCTGTCTTCAAATAAAAACACTTAAAGTGACCTCACGCTGACTATTCTACCTGTTGTTCTTTACATAGCTACTGGCCTACATTGTGATATGTAGTCCCTCCCATTTAGAGCACTGGTAATCCGGATTTGGTAATCTTGAAAAATTTGTATCTGGATCAGGGTGATCCAATCCAGTGTTGCTTTGAAAAACTGGAATAAAAGTAAAATGGATTACCTGATCCTGGATAGCCATGAGATTTCCAAATCTGGATCATTCTGATCCAGATTAAACTTTTTGAACAACTGGGCCCTGATAAGATAAATCAGGATTGTTTACTCCATCAAGTGAACACGCCTGATTTAGTGAGTGAGGTAGAGAAAGTAGAGATGGAAAATATGCAGCGCTGTGGTACTTGAGACCAGGATCAGGATTTAGGACCACTGCTCTACATACTCTCTCTCTCTCTCTCTCTCTCTCTCTCACTTCATTTTTTCCTTTATTTTCACTCATGTCATCAGTTTCATCTCCCTCAGATCATGACAGCCGTCCTCACCACCCGCTCCACCCCACTCATCCTGGCCGGCATGGCCTTGGAGCGCTACATCTCCATCTGCTTCCCCCTCCACTATGGCCAGATTTGTACCATTCCTCGCACCTTACTCCTAATTGGTATCATCCTCATCCTCACTGCCGCCCCACCCATCACCGACCTCCTCATCACTGTTGTCAAGGAACCTCCACATTTCTTCCACTCCTCCATTTTCTGTGACCACTCGCTCCTCTTTCGCGATCGGTCCATCTACTATAAGAACTGTGTGTTTGATGTGACGTACTTCTCTTTCGTGGCACTGACGCTGCTCTACACCTATTGTAAGATCATGCTGACGGCGCGAGCTGCCTCCATGGGCCTGGTCTCAGTGAAGAAAGCCAGAAACACTGTGCTGCTCCATGGAGTACAAGTGGGTACTATCAACTCAAACCAAGACATACAAGATTCCACAAAGCTCAAAGCATTTCTCTGCCAAAGGTCAAAAAGTGAAAGAAACGAGAATAACATAAGGTTTTGTTTACTGAAGACATATTAGACTAATTTCAATGACCTTATTTTCATTCAGGAGTGCATTTTGAAACTTTTGCAAATTTTTCATAAGCATACACAAAAAAACACATTGTTAGCACTTGCTGTTAGATTAGGTACTGTCTTTTTATGAAAGCCCCCTCTCACAAAGCCCACTGCGTTCTGATTAGCCAGTTGCATCAGTCCTGAGGTGGCAACACAACCTCATACTTGGTGGGTGTGTCTAACTAGGTATGTGTGTGTGTGTGTAGGCAGTTAATTCAAGTGTGTTACGTGTTGACATCGACATGTTATACATGTCGATTTCAATCTTTATTTTATGCCGACATGAAGTAAATGGTTAAAACAAGTTTCCAGGGCAGTTCATGATTTGTGGATTTGTCTTCAAAACATGCTCCACAATACATTACAATGTAAAAATGAGGAAAAATAACAAATATAGCCACAAGCGGCAATAAGCAGGGTCCAAGCACATGCAACGACTCGAAGAATGATTCAGTTTGTGCAGAAGTCATGTTTGCAGATATTTACCAAATTTGGTGACAATAGACCTAATCATTCATGAGATATTGCATTTTTATAGAATAAGCCACGCCCACTCAATTTTGGCATCCAATTGTAGCAAAATGATAAAGAAATCAAAAAACTAAAACAGTTCTTTTTTCCAGTTTGGTTCAGACATTGTATATGCAAAGTTTTGTGTCAATTGAGTCAAAATTGCAGGAGGAGTAGCGAAAAAACAGTTTTGGACAAAAATCAAATTGGTGGACAATATAGTCAGGGGAAGAGGTTGGACTACACTGTTGGATGCATATAGACCCAAGGAATGCAGGAAAAAAAAAGAATTTTGATTCTATGACTTAGTTCAATAGTTATACACCAAAATATAAACGTGCTTATTACAGCGCCACCTTCAGGCCAATCTGTGTAATTTTTTTTCCTGAGTACTGGCTGAGATGTTGAACCAGTCTGTTAAGTTTCATTGCTGTAGCTTTTTGAGAAAAAAAATGCTTAAAACAAAATTTGCAAAAACTTCAAAATAGCGGAAAAACTACAAGTTGGAAATGGGCGTGGCTTCCATGGATAGATGCGTCTTAGCCCAAGGACTACAGAGAAAAAAGAATTTTGATTCTACGATCTACGGTTCAGAAGTTATTGATGAAAGTTTACTGTGAGTTTTATAGCGCCCCCATCAGGTCAGTTGATGACTAATTTTTTTTTCAGATGTCTTTAGTGAACAAGTCCCCAAGTTTTGATTACAGTAGACTAATTCTTTCAGGACATATACCACATTTTATATCACATGTCGGAAAATAAGCCACGCCTACAAATTTGTCAGTCAATTACAGCAAAACGAAAAAGAATATGAAAAATCTAAAACAGTATTTTTTTTCCAGTTCGGTCCAGAGAGGCCATATGCAAATTTTGGTGATGATTGAGCCCATACTGTAGGGGGGGCAAAAAAACTGTTTTGGAAAAAATTCAACATGGCAGAAAATCTGGCCCGACAGAAACAGGCATGGCTTATGTGGCTAGATGCATATACATCCAAGGAATCCAAAGAAAAAAGAATTTTGATTCTAGGTCTTATGGTTCAAAAGTTATAGACCAATATATGCCAGAATTTCAAAGTTATTATTATAGCGCCACCTTCAGGCCAGTCGGTTGGGGTTTTGATGCCTGAGTAGTGGTGAAGTTTTTGAAGCTACGTGCCAAGTTTCGTAGCTGCAGCTTTTATGGTTTCTGCTGCCCAGATACTTTTAGCGGAGACTGAAGAATGATCCGAGCAATTATACAACAGGGTTCCCAGCACTTCGTGCTTGGACCCCTAAAAAGTAAATTATGTTCTCTTTAAGGAGCTCTGGTTGAGTTGTGGTTTTAGTGACTGATAATGGTATAAATGATTTTCTTATAATATTCCTTTTCAAAAGAAAAAATAACAACGGGGAAAATCATGAATTCTTTCCTATTCTGGAATACTTTGATGTGAAGATGATAAAGTAAGTTAACGTACTGAAACGAGCAATATTGGTCAAAATCTTGTACTCATTCTGCAGTTCCTATACTGTTAACTTCAGCTGCAGCTCCATATGTAAACTAGCACTGAAATGCAGGATATTTGTGTGAATCCATCATAATATTTTACATTCTGTCCTCTTTGCTTTCCTCATGCTGCAGCTGCTGCTGTGCATGCTTGCCTTCGTGGTTCCATCCCTGCAAGCTGCCCTCATCTCCCTCTTTCCCTACCTGAGTCTGGAGATACGTTACATCTTCTTCCTCCTCGTCTACATCATCCCACGTTTCCTCAGCCCCATGATCTACGGGTTTCGGGACGAGAAGTTCAGGAAGTACTGGGCCCGTTATCTGGTTTGTTGGAGCAGTGGTACCACCAGGGTAAAGCCGATGTTGAGACAGTAAACGTTCTGGGGAAATAAGTATATAAAGTTACAATCTAGCTGATTGTCAGTGTTTTGTACATGAGATTCTGCTTCAGTAAGATGTAAGATGATCATCTGTTACTATTCTGCTGAGGTTTGGCTTCATGTTTATGATCACAGTGTGACAAGTACTGCAAACTTGAATTGTTTCGGGGGAAAAAAAATTCATATCACTGCATCCACATTTAGTTTTAGTTTAATTTATTTATCTGAAGGGAAATTTGTTTGCACAGGCATAAACATACATAACACAAAATACCTAGCATAAAAGCACACAAATGAAACACATACGATTATAGAAAAATACAAATCAATACTCAATACTCATACATTTACAAACACTTTATTCTTTATAAGACTTTAAAAGAATAAAAGATATATGTGACTATATGTGATGCATAATAGATTAATGAAATGCTGAGCAGATCTCCAAACTTATTCACATATTGAGTTGGGTGTTTGGATGACAAGTGTAGAAAGGTTGACTGATAAGTTCTGAGCCTGATGCATAAGGAAATGATCAAGGCCTGTAATACTTTTTGTGGAAGTAATATAATTACTTAGGTGTTTTTGTACATCAGCTGTACTCATTGAGCCCCTTTTTTTATACAGATAATTGAGTCCACAGCTACTGTACACACATGCATATATAGTTGTTAATTAGGGTAATCACTAATGAACTGTTTAGACCAATGATATCGAGATATCTTTGTGGAATAAGTGGGCCTAAATTCATATTATGTTCAGTTCTGACTGCCTATCATCTTATTCTGTACTTCTTGGCATCCTCACTCTATAAAATAAAGGGGAAAAAAAGATCCAAAAAATTGTAAATATTGTAAAAATAAAAAAGGTTTTGGGTAAAATATGTGATAATGCAGCATACTTTGAAATCTTATCAAATTTCAGCTTGTCTTTGTCAATCCAAGAACATAAATTCTTTTATAATGTTTAGACTTAAATCATTCTGAAGGTAAAAAGCAGAGCTAAAAGGAAATCTACATGTGTGTTGTATCCTTGACATGAAGAGGAGATGACAACAAGAAAAAAAAATTGGTGGCTAAGATTGAACTAAAATGAGAGAACAAATTCATAATAGATGGGCACGACCGTGTGTCATATGCTTCATAGTTCTAACCGCCTTTTATTAAATCTAATGTGTAAAATCTACACAAAATATTAGCAGCTAACTGGAGAAATTCAAACCGTGCACACATTCAGCTCCTTCCAAATATCGACCAGTTTACTACAGCACCTCCTGTGTCTTGGTGGAGAAGTGTGTTAAAGTTTATTTTTTTACTTGTATGTTATTATATACTGTAATCACACTAAGAGTATGTATAGACTATCCAGAGATAAAACACTTTAACGTTGCTTTATACTCATATTTTACAATATAAGAGGATAAACCTTCGCTGAGTGGTTCATTTAGACTCAGATCTGTATCTATGGTCCTCTGTGCTAATGAACATTCAGAGTCACAAAAACCCAAAGTTACACCAACGTCCTGTAATATTTCAGGTTTAGTGGAAACAAGAAGTTGGGAAAAGACATCATGACGTTGTTTATGTAAAGCTGTTTGTGAAGGCAGAAGGCTGAAAATAAAATGATGGCGTATCCAACAAATTGTTAGAGTTTATGTATTAGACAGTAAGAGTGAAAATACAAGAAATATAAAATGTGCAACATCATCTAGCCAAATCTGCAGATTGCTGCATATGGAGTTCAGACATATGGCAGGGAATTACTTCCATAGCTGCAGCCTCCAGATGCATGAAGACAGAAATAACCAGAATCTAAAAAATGTTAGGCCCCTTATTTATTTATTTATTTATTTATTTATTTATTTATGTAGAAAGGACAGTCACATAAATAAATGTTATAGTAAATGTAAATGTAAAACAGGAAGCCATGACAACAAGTAACGGGCCTCTCTGAAATGTAAAGTAAAAGTGTTTTTTTTCATTTTCAGTTATTGTGAAATAACTGAAATCCTTGTTTATTTGGTCGAATTGTTGTTGTATGTTAAAAACAATACACCCACCCACCCCACCCACCGAATCCAATGTTATTCTCCACTCACTTGTATGAAAACCTATAAAATCCAGTATGTCATCCTGTTCTTCTCATTCAGTTTGTGAGTCAGATACCTCAGCATCGACCAGACCAAAGTGCTGTTCAAGTACATATGATTTTTCTTTAACTATCTGGATATCTAAACAATAATGATATATCTGAACTATCAGGTTAATAATATTGTATCCCAGTTCATGTCTCATCTCACAGCATTTAAAAAAGGCTGAATTATCACAGGGTTTGGTAGCTTTTGCTATTTGAAGGTTTATTTTCTATAGATAAACAAGTGTTAATCTTTGTTTTTGTATGATTCAGACATTAATGTAGCATATTAGTAGAAAAATGACAATGTGTTCTGATCAACAGTTTGAATTAAGTATGCTGCTGATGTGACCTGTCAAGATTCAACTTTCATTGATTCGCCATTTAAAAGTGTCTGTTGTTGATTAAAAAAATTTCCCAAAATTGTCAAAGCAGATAAAAACAACAACAACAACAAAAGATGCATAATTTTAGCCTTTATTTTACCAATTAATCCCAAACAAATGCTTGGTTTAAGTAAATTTGATTATCTGAAGCATAGACATTTGGAATTTATTTTTGCTATTGATAAATGAGACAAAACTAGAGAAAATATTTTATTGTGATCAATTGATTTTACAGAAGAGTGTTTTTTTAAATAATCTTTTCGTAAACAACAAATTTAGTTTATATATGACAATAGGCACTTTACAATTAAAGTGTTAATGTATTCCTAGTTTATCTGTGCAGATGTTCCAATTTTACTCTTTGATTCACTCTTTGATTCCTTTTCTTTGTATTTCATGTTTCTATTGGTTTACAGGTTTTTCTGTATTTTATTTTCTAATTTCACTGTTTTATAGTTTCATAATTTCACTGTTTCGTTTCATGTTTTCTTCACTTTTGCAAATTTTGATGACTAACACCATGTTTGTGAATTTTTTTTCAGGCTTTTTAATTTTCATACTTTTTGATTCTTTTGTGGTTTGAAGAACTTTTTCAGTCTAATAAATGTGACCTCCTCTGTAACTGACTAATCAAAAACTGTTCTGTCTTTAATACTGAGTTGAGTTTTGATTTTTCAGCTCACTTGTGATATGAACTCACTGGGGCGTCTGGACGACCTCAAGGATACTTTAGCAAAGAACATAATCACCTTTTCTATATGTATGATCATCAACTTCATCAATGGAACCTTCGTCTACACCTACTTTAAGAATCAAGTCTTCCAACGAGAACCCAGGTGATAAAGAACCCTGTGTTGTTTGGGTTTTTGACTTTATGCGTTGTTGTTTTTTGTATCACACAAACATATGAAGATGTTTACAGAAAAAATTGATAATCATTGATATCCAGATGTGCTGGCCCATCTCTTCCTCTCCTCAGGTACATACTGTACATCCACCTGGTGATCAGTGATATGATTGTGCTCACTCTGTCTGTGATGCTGCAGTTCCTGACTTATACCACATCCCTGAACTTGACTTCCTGCTGCATCTTTTTGGTTATCTTAATAACCACCAACAAGTAGGTGTGTGTGTGTGTGTGTGAGTGTGAATGTGCTCCAGTCTTTTCCCCAGTGTGTGCACTAAGATGCATAAATATTCAGTATCACTGGAAAACACTTTGTACAGTAGGTATCTCTAGATAAAAAACATTAAAAAAATGATTATCTTTGTTTTCACCACATGAGGAACAGCCCTCTGAACCTGGCTGACATGGCGATGGAGCGTTACGTTGCTGTTTGCCATCCTCTTCATCACATCCAGATCTGCACCATGCAAAGAGCCTACGCTCTGACTGCAGTCATCTGGATTGTCTCCTTCCTTCCAGCCCTCACAGATGTCCTCATCATCCTCGCCACTCAGCCCCTCATGGTCTTCTCCAGGTCTGTCATCTGTCACTCTGCTTATGTGTACAACACAGTGTACCACAAGGCCCAGCGTGTGGTGATCGAGGTGAAGTATTGATTATTACTTGGATCATTTTATTAATTTCAGTTACTTGTGTTTGCTGTAGTTCACTGAACAGTTTTCGTTTTGACTTCTTTCACTCATTGATTTTATGTTGTATGTTTCAGTCGTCAGTTATTATTAACATTTACTGTAATATACTGATAAAAGAGCCAAACAGACACAACAGGCTACTTACAGTTTACAAGCACTGACTGATAAGAGCTTATTTTAGAAAGACGTAACTCATAGGTTGCTGTTATCCTTTTTTCCTTCTAACTTGTCACTCTTTTGCTAATGATGCTAGAGGGATGTTATGTCAGTTCCACAGAAGTCCTGTTCATGTATAAATAACTCTCCACAACTCCTCCACAGTTGTTCCCTTAAACTTGTTATATGGAAAATATGAGGACAAAAACAATATACACACTTTAGAGGGGACATATTTCTGTGATTTTCCCTCATTTCTGTTGTGTAATACAGTGTGGAGGTCTGTGTATCTTCCATTCATCGGATTTGAAAATTTGAAACAAAAAATTGGAAAAAGAAAAATGGGGCCCGTTTCATTCAATTTTGTTAACAAAATAGAATTTTGATGTTTTTCCTTTTTGAGTATTTTTTCCAATCCAGTCTCCATCCAAAATCAAGACAATTTTCAAATATCTTCTGAAAAAGTGAACCAGAGAGAGTGTACACTCTCTGGTTCACTTTTGGTAAAAAGAGAGCAGGAAGGACAGGGCAAACCTTACCTACAGTGCCCTCTCTCAAGTCCTACGGAGGTTTACTAAGGGAAATGATAGCAAAAAAAAATAAAAAGAAGAAAAAGAAATAATGAATAAATTTAAAAAATCACATATATGAAGAGATTAACACTACTTTAGCACGGTTAGGCATAAAGAGAGTGTGTTGTGAAATAACTGTCAGCAGACCTTGCAGAGATCACATTGTCAGGAGAGGAAACGATGCAGGTTTGGAACTTTCTATCAGCAGGGCTATATTTCTTACGTTTTACAATATTGTTTATGCTTATTGCCCATTTATTTATGTTAACAACATGAGTGTGATCAAAGGTAAGCAGACAAATGACAGCAACAACTCAGGTGTAAAATTTCTCTGATTATCTAGATTTGATTTTTTTCTGATTGATCATCTGGTGCGTTTAGTGCAGGTCTGAATGATAAAGAAAAATGAAACAACAAAACAGTTCCTCTTATATCATCACAACCGCAGCGGTATTGATCTGCTCCAACAAAATCCAGTGACAAGTTTAATATAATATTCTGTTTGTAAAAGTTTACTAATGAATGGCTGCAGGTCAAAACACTATAGTTTAACTCTGCGAGCAGTGAAACACTCTTAGAAATTAAACAGTGGTTGGATGATCTGTAGATTATAAAGTCAGATTGTTATGCTCATCAAACTGTTCATATTAAAAGAGAACATTTCATCATTTTATTATTGTGTAGGAACTAAAAGCGACACAACAAGTAAGGCCAAGCGTGCGAAGAGCTGATCAGTTGTGTTCGATCATCAGTGACATAGCTTCAGAAGACAACTGAGGATCGAGGATGCTTAATTTCTCTGATGATTTCTGTGTCAGAAAATACTTTGTCATTTTTTTTTTAAACTGGGCAATAAAATTATTTTAAAAACAAATCACCCATCCATCATTTATGCCTACTTATCCTATTTAGGGTTGTGGGGGGCTCAAGCTTATCCCAGCAGTTATTGGGTGAGAGTCAGGGTTCACCTGGATGGTTGCCGGCCTATCACAGGGCTGACACACACACACACACACACACACACACAGACAAACTCATTCACACTTNGGCCTATCACAGGGCTGACACACACACACACACACACACACACACAGACAAACTCATTCACACTTAAAGGAAATTTAGAGTTTGCAATTCACCTAACCTGCATTTCGTTGGAGGTGGGAAGAAACCCACGCAGACACGACAAAGTCCACACAGAAAGGACCCAATCAGATTCAAACTCAGGATCTTCCTGCTGTGAGGCAACAGTGCTAACCTCTAAGCCGCCTTGCCGCCCTGAAACAGATTGTGAACTTCATTTTCTTATTTTTTTCAGAATCAGAAATCCAACAAACTGATGGTACACAGACCTAAAGACATATGTTGAACATTGTCTAAGCTGCAAAAGTTGAGGTTGATGCCTATAGAAATGTTCCCAGGAAGCCAAAACTACAGGTTCTGAAAGCTTCATTTTTGATTATTCCTTTATTTCCCTTACATGTTTACATCAACGTGTAACACATTTCGATTTACTCACCTACAAGGCCCATGAGTCACATGGCTTGCATTTGCCATGTTGCATCACCAGCTCAAGTCTGGCACAGCTGGCCTACCAGAACAGAGCAGACTTTTCAGAAAGGGTCTTAAAGAGTCAGCACCTAAAACAGTCTGTTTTTACTCAGTGTGCAAACTGATGCTGCAGCAAGGGAGAACAGAAATGATTATATTAATTTATTATTTATATGAAGTATACATACATATATATATATATACACACACACACACACACACACACACACACCACCCNAGTATACATACATATATATATATATACACACACACACACACACACACACACACACCACCCATTTTGCATTTTTGAGCAAGCGATTTTGCAAAATCTCAGAAAAGCTGAAATCCAGTGTTATTCTTTGGAAAATGGTTGTCAATAATGTTATGCGTATGAAAATTGAATATATTAGGCTCAAACATGTAAAATGGGTGGTTGGTCATTTAAAGCACTGCAAACACGTACCTGGAAAACACCATTAAAATAATAATCTGTCTCTCACTGCCTTCTCAGGTCCTTATGTTTTCCTTCGTCTTCCTCACTGTGGTCGTCACATACCTGAAGGTCCTCCTGGCTGCTCAGAAGGCTTCTGGCACCAATCATATCTCAGCCAGAAACACTCAAAACACCATCATGCTGCATGGAGTCCAGCTCCTCATCTGCATGTTATCATATATCGCTCCCTTCCTCAACTTCATTTTAGTCTTCAACCTTCAGCCTCCGCACCACGATCCTCCTCACCACCTTCCTGTTCATCAATGTACTTCCACGTCTGCTCAGCCCACTCATCTACGGCGTCAGAGACAAGAAGTTTTACAGTCACCTCAGGCAGTACTTCTCCTGCAAATGCTGCAACTCTTTAGATAAGAGAATGAAACTGATATTAGGGGCTCAGATAAAGACCCATCAGGCATCACCGTGAACGATATTAAGGGACCAAACCTGTTTAAAAGAGCATACTGATGACTTTACATGTTTCAGCCCAATAAATACATAAAATACGTAAATACTATAAATAAATAAGTACCCAAGTTACATTACTGCCATTTTCCAAAACATACTACAGGAGGGATACAGATTAGATTTGTTTTTCCTACCTTCTAGACTGCCATTGGTTTCCGTTCATTCCAGTACGCTATAAAAATCAACTTGTGGACACTATAAACATGCTTGAATTTTAAGGCGAGAGTATCACCTGAGAATATAGGGGAAGATGTCTTTTACTACAAAATTACGACCGGCCCTTTTACATTTGGACATGTGTGTTAGCAGGCAAAACATTGAATTTTAAGGTGGATGTATCACTTGAACACTTGATTTTGAAAGATATGGGGATTTGGCAATACAAGAACGAAAATACAGTTTTATGTTTTGAAAAATGGTTGGCAGTAACCTAACATGTATGTGGGCTTAAGTATACAAAATCAGTGGTATGGTTCTTTAAGTTTTTTTTTGATTGATTCCCTATCTTCTAGTAAGCTATTGATTTGATATATGGTTTTCAGAGGCTCAAACCTCATGTTGAATAGACAAAACTGTGACAATTTTTCCCCTTTAGTTTCAAGTTATCTTTATTGCGACATTACTTTAACATGTTAATTAAGTCAGGCAAACTGATGGAGTCTGACAAACATCTTTCTGGTTAAAATGTTTTCTGAATAGAGTGTTTTTGGGAGCTTGTGTGTTGACCCTCCACTCTTTTCTTTATGTAGAACTTGGAAGCTGTTTCCACTGTATGACAGCCGGGATCACTAGATAAGCAATAGGATATGAAGGAGTACAGAATATCAGATATGAGGAACTAAGCTGCATGCACTTTAAAGTGCAAAACAGAATCTGGCCACAAGATGGAGCTATAATCACAAAGATATTGTATGAATTAGTTTATCATGGGGATCAACAGCCATTAGATATACGAATTTCATGAAATAATTATGATCATTGGTATTTAGAAGACTGAAGTTAAAATATTCTTCAAATCCACCACTTTGGAGCTTTTGGAGAGGAAAGTTGTATTTATTATTGCATTAAATTAATCTTATTTTTGATGTTCTTAATGTGTTAAAAGACTTTCACTCACAGAGCCTGATGGTCCTCCACATTAATATCATACTTGCATCAGATAGGACATACTGGAAATTAACCACAAAAAACCCCACTAATATTTAAATTAAAAATGGAAAGAATAAACCATATTTAACAAATGCAGTGATAAGACAAGTGAGAATATCAGTGTATTTGAATTATGGGAATATCACCGTGCTTAAAAACATTACAAGTTATTGGAATGTAATTGTATTTGGATGAAAATTTTATTAAGGAACACACACACACACACACACACACACACACACACACAATATTATAGCGATACCAAAGGAAATATAAAATCATTAAGAACCATTAAGCCAGTTAAACTCATTACCACAGAGCCCCTAAAGGAGTATTACCAAAATGTGAAAAAAAAAAAAAAAAAAAAAAAACATTTATCACCGCAGTTGCAGTGTAATATCTGTAGTATATTCGCCTGTATTCTATTAGTTTTGGGGACACGATCGTGTTCCGGAATGTGACGGAAGAAGCCGAAGATCGTATCAGTGGGAGAAGACTGAAGTGTTTAACAGACGGAGGAAAACCTGCAGCCACATCAGCTCAGTGTTACTTTATCTGTTTTTAATCGTTTAACACTTTATTGAAGGCAGGATTTTGTTCAAGGTTTTACAGAAGAAACATTTTATTTCGTTTTCTGAATGACGGTCCGACACTGACAATTTCCTGCATAGGAGAACTGAGTTAAATTTTTATTTTTTTTATAAGTAGAAGAATAAAAGGTAATCTGCTCATCACCATCATCATCATGGGGTGAACCTGGATTGTGAGGAAGATGCTGATTCTGTAATGAAAACACTTCTGAGTGTCGTAGCATTCACAGGTGAGGTTTTGTTTTTTTCAAATAGTCTCTGATATTCTATAAAAGCTTTAAATGTCCAACAGAAACACTCTTTTGTCCCTGTATAGAATTCATGTGGGTCAGAGGAAAGTTTACAGTAACATTACTGCATTTTTCTATGATTATATTTTTCATATAGTGAGTTATGACTTTGCTTTGATGTCTTAAACCTCAGGATTCAAAATCTTAATCTTGACATCCCTGTTAAGCTTCTAAACAACAAGCAAGTTCTCAGAAATGGATCAGGATTTGTATTTTTTGTCGATTTTTTTTTTTTTTTTTTTTTTTTTATAAAAAAGAATAAGTTCCATGAAGCAATAATAATTCCAAAGGGGTAATATCCTTAAATTATTACCCGATGGCTTATGTCCTAGTTTATACCCCCAAAAGCAAAAGAATTCAGGTATATATTCACATAATCACAGTATAAATGTAAAGTCAGCATTTTTGTGTTTGTCAGGTAAAACCTAAATACTGTAGTTTACACCTTTAAAATCAGAAAACATTAATAACTTAGATTTACTGTAGTTGTATTCAGTTGTATTAAAACATTATGATTTTTTAATAATTAAAATAATCATCAGTCCTATGGTTTGATTATTGGTGACAGGACTCTTTGCTTATATGACTGGTTCTTTAAGCCTCTCTTCCACCCTGAAACATGTTCAGTGTCAATTCTGTTTTGTTCTCACTGAAGTTTCTTTATGATTTTGAAGCATATGGTCCTATACTTATTTATTTATTAGTTTTCAGTGTGTGTGTATGTTTGTAAAGGTGGTGTGGAGGCTTTTCCCACTGCTGTGATTTTAAGCCTCAGCTCTTCCTTTGTGCTGAATTATAGATCAACTTTATTTCTGTATGTGCATCATGGTAACTCCCCTGAGAGCACAGCATGGACTCCTCATGTAATTATAGACACACACACACACACACACACACACACACACACACACAGAGAGAGAGAGAGAGAGAGAGAGAGAGAGAGAGATTAAATTATCTGTTACTTTTTCTTTGCCTGCTTTCTCTGGACTAGAAAAGTTAAAGACTATAGGAGAGATGGAGGGCAAGTTCATCTTACTTAAGCCAAGTCAACGCCAACACAAAATCTAGTTATCTAGTTTTAACTCTAAAAGGAGTCAAGGCCAAGTCAAACAGAGAGCAGAGTTCAATTCAATGCCAAAATAACCAGCAAAAAGTCTAAATGTTGAAACAATGCTCCAAAAGAAAGAAAAGGAAAAGTCTGAGTCTTTTTCTCTAATAATTGCTGATGAGACCAAGATAAAACAGGAAGCTAGAAATAAAAACAGGTAGATCATAGACGAGTCCAAGATAAAAGTGGTCTGGAGACTGCAGAACTGAGTGTTGCAGCTCTGATTCAACTTTAATTCACTCTTAAACTCATAACAGGTTCTTGTAAATCACCGATTCTCATCCAGCACGTGTCTGGCAAACTGAGCTCAGGTGTACTTGGAGACTTGGATTAATGTAAAGAAAAAAAAAAAAAAAAAAACTAAAATTGACTTAAAGTTTGTTTCAGACAGCTTATCTTCCTGCTGCTGCTGTGTGAAATATGATGCTAGATGTGGATGAATGCGAATGGAGGAAAGAAAGGAAATCCTTCATCCATTAAAGATCATTCTTTCTCCTTCCCTGTCTGTATATACAGGATGGTGCTAGGAAACTCCTAGCACCATCCTGTAAACCGAATGTCCTGGAACGTGATTAAATGAAGGGGTGGGGGTCTGGGCAGCATGGTGTGCCTCTGTTTAATATGCTGTTGTACATGTGAGATAGTTCATTAGTCTCTAAAAAGAAACATGGCAGACATGCTGGGAGGTTCTGGGCTGCTGCAGATAATGCAGAGAAAGAAACTAAATAGCTTTAGTCAAGTTCTTTACTTAAATATAATCTTGAAGTACTTGTGCTTTACGTGACTATTCCATTTTGTGCTAGTTTCTAAATCTACATTACATTTCAGAATATTGTATTTTTTACTCCACAGTATTTATTTGATGACTATAGTTACAATGACATACACAACAGGCACTACAAATCAACACAAAACCTCCTCCTGGAAGCATGGAGGTCCATCATGATTTATAAATGCTTTGCTGTTTCAGGGTCTGGAGCATCTTATAATCATTCCTGACGCTTAAAGGACCGATCCTGCATGTTTGAACCTAATATATTCAATTTTCATACTTGTTACGTTGCTGACAATCATTTCCCAAAGGCTAAAACTGTATTTCAGCTTTCCTGATATTTTGCAAAATCTCTTAATCTTTTAAAATCAAATATTCAAGTGATACACCCACCTTAAAAACCAATGTTTCACCTGCTAATAACGCAACCTTATGAAGTCATGGTCATTAAAATTTTTCAATAAATGCAGGTCTTCTTTTGGGACTATATTCCC
>VXCM01002303.1:0-32500 GCA_014773175.1 Lucifuga dentata
GGAGAGAGAGAGAGAGAGAGAGAGAGAGAGAGAGAGAGAGAGAGACATACAACAAATCTACATTAATTTTATCAAATTAATGTAGATTAATTTGGTTACATTCAATGTATAATAATTACAAGTTTAAAAGTTTGCAGTTAATCGCGATTAACAACAGAAATCTGTGTAATTGTTTTTTTAAATTGATACGCAGCCCTACTTTTTATTGGTTTCTTTTACTATGTGGTTTTATCGAGTGTTGCTATTGTAAAACACTTCAGTAAAGCAAACTTTCCTCTCAGGAAGATTAAGTCTGTACATAAATCCAGCCGGAGGACAAATTAAAGGTGTAGCACGTAAAACTGTGTACACAGATTTGTTAAGAAGACAGATTTACAAAAGTTCTGGCATGATGAGGAGAAAAAACCGACTTCTCTCTTTATGTTTTCAAAAACATTTGTGTCACGGCATGAAAGCCATGTGTGTGTTTGTGTTTGTGTGTGTCCAGCTCACCTTGTGTACAAACTCCTCCATCTTCTCCATGGCATGGTGAGCCTGCAGCAGAGGAGTCATTCCCATGAAACCTTCATCGCTGCTCCTCTCGTCCTCTTCCTCCTTCTCCTCTGCTCCTTCTCTCCCTGTGTCGTCCTCTTCATCTTTCCTCTCTTCATCAGACTCTGGGATGCTCTGAAAAAAAAAAACAAATTTAATTTTTTCTTACCACTAGCATGCAGTGATTTATGACATCCAGGATATTTTCTTGTGGCGAAAGGAGAAAATGGGGTGGAAACTTCAAGCTTTAAAATGATTTACAAAACTCCGATTTTGGTTTGGTTTGGATGACAGGAAGATAGATGGTGTGATGTTTAATTTGAACCTGCTGTGAGAACATGGTTTCACTTCAGAACGTGATAGTTTATCATCTAAAAGAGGAAACTTTCTTTTCCCTCCTCCCATCAGCTTGCACAATCCTCCTAGTTTGACTTAATGATAATGTAGATGCGCATTTTGTCTCTCACACACACATTCACACACACACTCATGGGCCATGCTTTGCTGAGAGGAGAGGAAGATGAGCCCTCCGTTCCTTTTAATACTTACAAAGGAGAGGGGATGAGGGAGAAAAGAGATACAGGAGTGAGAAAATTAGAAGAAAAAAACAAGACAAAAGACACAAAAGTACAACAGAGAGAGAGAGACAGCAAGAGAGAGATTTATTATGAGAAAGAAAGTCATATTCTATCTATAATGCATGACTAACCCATTTCTAAGACCCACCAGCAAAATACCCTCCAATAGCATGGTCTGTGTGTGTGTGTGTGTGTGTGTGTGTGTGTGTGTGTGTGTGTGTGTGAGAGAGACAGAGAGAAGTCCGATGTCGAAAGAAGTAAAGAACTAGCCATTTATCAGTTTTGCATCTGCCTGCATACGATCATATCTGTGCTTGAGTGTGTGTCTGTGTGAGTGTGTGTATTATGTGCTTAATGTTGCATGAGGATGTATCTGAGCCTGCTGCTTTGTGCTGCTAACATCGAGACACACAGATACACAGTTTCAATCACACCTGAAGGTGAGCTAATGCAAAACTGTAAAGCAGCGTTTTCATAAATCCAGTTTCAAAGCAGAGACGTGATGCCTGATCATTAATTCTGTGTGTGTGTGTGTGTGTGTGTGTGTGTTATGTGGCACTGAGTGAGGAAACGATGTGAGGAGAGGGTATCTGGGTGACTGCCAAATAGTCACGTGTGCTCTGCAGTCTACATGTAAGTGTGTGTTTGTGTGTGTGTGTGCGCTCAGACACAAAAGCATTTTGTCAGGGATAGTCCATCTTGTGTGGAGTGTGTGTGTGTGTGTGTGTACATGTAGGTGTATGCTTGAGGTGCTGCCAGTCTCACTGTGAATTGCGAGGTTATTCTTGGGTGTGAATAACTGTGTGTGTGTGTGTGTGTANTGCCAGTCTCACTGTGAATTGCGAGGTTATTCTTGGGTGTGAATAACTGTGTGTGTGTGTGTGTGTACAGCAGGACAACATGGTGTCCTCTAGATGTGCTCAATATGCCATCAGTACATCAGTGCCTCCTGAGAAGACTGCAACACACACACACAAATTGCTTCACCTCTTAGCTTAGCTCATTCAAAAATAGAGACATAAGAAGAGAGAAAAGCAGATGGATGGAGGCGTTTAGCCACCAGCATGTGTGTGTGTGTGTGTGTGTGAGTGTTTGAGTGTGTAAGTGATTGATGATCAGGCTCACTGGAAACTGTGAACTGCTCGGCAGCTGTACAGTCACACTCTGTTTTCAGTTTGTTAGGTTCGGAATGCAAGTTCGTGAGAAAGAGGAAGAGAGAGAGAGAGAGAGAGAGAATGTGTGAAAATGAGTCATGCTGTTTTCATCTCTAAAATATATGTATATTTGTGAATATGTTCTCACATGTTAGCGTTTGACTGCCTTTGCAGCACATGGATCAGAGTACGTGGCTGAGAGGAGGAGGCTGTGGGCGTTTGCAAAGATTTCGAAGGACCACAAAAAAAAAAAAAANAAAAAAAAAAAAACAAAGAAAAGAAACAACCAGCTGCCAGCTTGAGAGAAGAAGAAGTGGTTTTTCTCCTGGGAAAAAACATCAGCTGCACTAAAGTCGGTCCAGACTGAAAGCGGCGTTGAGGTTTAGCAGCAGGTGATGCTTCAGCCGAACTCGCTGTAATCAGATCTAGTAACAAAGAGAAGATACACCCAAAAGCTGCAGAAGTTAAGGGAACATTCTTGTGGCCTGTCTGATTTTAGCATGTCTGGTAAAAGATACAACACGCACATGTGCACAGAAAACCTGGATGAATGAAGCGTGCCTGACACACTTGAACTCCACATCAGCTGCCCGTCTGCAGCCAAGTCATTATGGCAGAAGTTATGAAGTTAAATTTTGCTCAGTGTGTGAGTGTGTGTGTGTGTGTAGTCCAGAATATGATCTCTGACCCTCCGTTCTGAGATCTGTGCTCGCACGCTGCAGGTCACAGCTCATTGCGTTTGACTCAAACAGTCTGGAAGTTGAGCGGAATGGTGCAGGCTGCTCGTCTGACACACACACACACACACACACACACACACACACACACACACACACACTGAGTCATCGCCCTTGTTTTCCTGCTTCAGCGGAGCAGCATTCCCTCTTTCTAGGAAAAGGATCCCTCGCTCGATTCCAAGTACATGGATATGATTTACACAGATATGTTCTCTGACTGACTTGCTGCATAACAGGGAGCAGACGTGCAGCCAAAGAAAGATTCAGCTCATCACGTCAACAAAAAACACTTTAAGAGTTTGTTGTTAGTAGCACATGTAGCAACGGATACCTGAGCATATATTTCAATAGTTAACCAGAATACTTTACATAATTCATGTTGCAAAACTTTATCTGATGATGCAACAATGATATGCACTTTTTCATGCACTACCTAAGGTTTCTATGCTCCTTTTAAGGTAGTATAAATTATGTTTAGAGGAAACACATATATTAGTGTTATTGAATAAAATTATTATTATTATTATTATTATTATTATTATTAAATAAACCAGGAATTTATTTAAATGTAATTACATATTTAACACATTTAATGGGACAGAGGGTCAGTTACAGAAGTAAAATATACAGTGCTGTGAAAAAGTATTTGCCCCCTTACAGATTTCTTCTGTTTTTGCTTTTTTGTCACACTTACATGTTTCAGATCATCAAACAAATTTTAATATCAGACAAAGATAACCTGAGTACATACAAAATGCAGTTTTTAAATGATGATTTCATTTATTAAGGGAAAAAACCTATCCAAACCAACCTGGCCCTATGTGAAAAAGTAATTGCCCCCTAAACCTAATAACTGGTTGTGCCACCCTTGGCGGCAACAACTGCAATCAAGCGTTTGCGATAACTGGCAATGAGTCTTTCACATCGCTGTGGAGTAATTTTGGCCCACTCTTCTTTGCAGAATTGTTTTAATTCAGCCACATTGGAGGGTTTGCGAGCATGAACGGCCTGTTTAAGGTCATGCCACAGCATCTCAATCGGATTTAAGTCCGGACTTTGACTAGGCCACTCCAAAACCTTCATTTTGTTTTTTTTGAGCCATTCAGAGGTGGACTTGCTGGTGTGCTTCGGATCATTGTCCTGCTGCATAACCCAAGTGCGCTTGAGCTTAAGGTCACGAACTGATGGCCGGACATTCTCCTTCAGGATTTTCTGGTAGAGAGCAGAATTCATGGTTCCATCAATTACGGCAAGTCGTCCAGGTCCTGAAGCAGCAAAGCAGCCCCAGACCATCACACTACCACCACCACGTTTGACTGTCAGTATGATGTTCTTTTTCTGAAATGCTGTCTTAGTTTTACGCCAGATGTAACGGGACGCACACCTTCCAAAAAGTTCCACTTTTGTCTCATCAGTCCACAGAATATTTTCCCAAAAAGTCTTGGGGATCATCAAGATGTTTTTTGGCAAATGTGAGACGGGCCTTTGTGTAAGGCTTTGTAACCCTTTCCAGACTGATAGATGTCAATGACTTTGTTTCTCATCTGTTCATGAATTTCTTCAGATCGGGGCATGACGTGTTGCTTTTTGAGATCTTTTAGCCTACTTCATGTTGTCAGACAGGTTCTATTTAAGTGATTTCTTGATTCTACAGGTCTGGCAGTAATCAGGCCTGGGCGTGGCTAGTGAAATTGAACTCAGCTTTCCAAAAAATGTGGTTAATCACAGTTAATTCATCATTTAACAAGGGGGGGCAATTACTTTTTCACATAGGGCCAGGTTGGTTTGGATAGCTTTTTTCCCTTAATAAATGAAATCATCATTTAAAAACTGCATTTTGTATTTACTCAGGTTATCTTTGTCTGATATTAAAATTTGTTTGATGATCTGAAACATGTAAGTGTGACAAAAAAGCAAAAACAGAAGAAATCTGTAAGGGGGCAAATACTTTTTCACAGCACTGTAACTGTAATGCTCCACTCATGTTCCAATCTAAACTTGAGTGTTGCGCAATAAGGAGAAAATATGTAGAGGAAAAAAATAGGTCATTGACAACTCTACATTATATAGACACGTTACCTGCCCATGTATACGTGTGTGTGTGTGTGTGTGTATGACAGAATGAGGCCTTATCAGCTGGCTGCAGGCACACCCTGAGATTATGCGGCTCGGTTAATTTGTCATTTTAATTTTCTGATAAAAATTAACCTTATATGGCCCCTGTAGGGGTTAATGTTGGTTTTTAGTGGAGGAATTCCAAAGGTCAGCCGAAGATACCAAGTTCAAGATTTCACATTTGGTGATGAGGTTCTGAGTGTTTATAGGACAAACATCCTTTGCTTTAGCTTCAGCTAGAGTTATGAATCTGACCTACTGAAATAACAGGAGGGAAGGATTGGGTTAAGTTTTGGGACATACAATTAAATGAAAGAGAGTGAGAGCAAGTGAGAGTGAGAGTGTGTGAGAGAGAGAGAGAGAGAGAGAGAGAGAGAAATCCCTGGAGACAAAGGTCTGATGTTTTTAGAATGAAGCAGTTTTTCTTAAAATCCCCTTAAGACAAATCTTTCCATCTCCTTCTCTCTCTCTCATTCTGCTCACACACACACACACACACACACACACCCTGGTCCCTTCAGACTCATTATCCATTCTGTGTGTAGATCTGGCTAACGACTTTCACCTGACAAATAACTACACACACACACACACACGTGTGTGTGTGTGTGTTGNTGGCTAACGACTTTCACCTGACAAATAACTACACACACACACACACACGTGTGTGTGTGTGTGTTGTGATATATCTTCTGTTCTAATGATGTCTGATGTGCTTCACAGTCGGTGAGTAGAAAGCAAAGTTTGCAGAAAAGATTTGACATGAGAGATTAGAAAGGAAAAAAACATATTTTCAGCAGTTGAACTTCAGACTAGATGTAAACAAAGTCACATGCCAACAGTACAGCAGTGGGCGGAGCCAACAGGGACAGAGTTGAAATTCTCTAGACCAATGTCGAGAGGCCGAGGCTGTAAAGATCCAATGAGGAGAGATCTCACCCCTGCACACTGTAACCCCTGCACTGCACAGAGCTGACGTGACTCACTCATGCACAACGGCCGACTGGGACAATAATAATTTGGAAAAGACGCAAGATGAAGAAAAAATCACAGCGTGTTCCAAACACACACACAAACACACAACTCACAAAACAAACACAGCTCGGGGCATCATGAGACAAACTGTTCTCTCAGGTTTAGACCGTGACCACGAGGAAGGTGTGAAAAATCATCATTTGGCATGGCAACAAAGATTAAAAAAAAAAAAAAAAAAANAAAAAAAAAAAAAAAAAATCATCAAATTATTCTAAGTAGGAGGATCCAATCAGAGATCTTTATTTTTTTGGCAAAAAGCTGTTTTTGTGCATTTTTCTTGCCTCGTTCGGGTAGAAGAGTAACCTCACACTGAGGCTGCAGATCATATAGAGCAACAAGAGTCTACGGGTGTCAAATTTTGAAAGACTATGGAATATGTGATGCAGGTTTCATATCATCAAAACCCAACAGAAATCAATGCTACTGACGCTTATTATGTGCACGGCTAAAGTAAATAAAAGTAAATCTGCCGTAAATCTGACAACAAGAACAGAGGATGCACGACTTACAAGAGCTGAATCACATGATTACTCACTCCTATTTGTTCATTGTTGGTATTTCCTCTATTTTGATGGTGGTGTGTGTGTGTGTTCTGCAACGTGAGCGGGAAGACACACAAATGCCAGAATGTCATGGGGACAACTTAAAAAAAAAAAAAGNAAAAAAAAAAAAAAAGCCAAAAGGAGGTAGAAAAGCATCACACACACACACACACCTCTGAAAAATTCAAAGGTTGGCCTGTGGGGTGTTAAGAAGCCTGCCCTTGCGGATTAACGCAGGAGGCCCCTTGCGTCCTCTCAGGCATCAGTGGTGTGTAACAGAAGATAAAAAAGGTTCAGGCACAGACATGTGAACACAATACAGGTATACACACACACAAACACACACACACACTCTATTGTGTTTCAACTCAACAGCTCTATGCTGATTGCCTTTCACACCGATCAGCAGCGGCCTGTCTGCATACACACTTAATCCCATCACACACACACACACAGACACGCAAACAGTCAAAGAGGGAAAAGAAATGGCATCTTTGAGTGAAAAACATCTGGCACATCTTGCTTTATCAGTTCAACAGGCTACCTTCATGGGGTGCTGACCACAAGTGTTTTAGCAATAAGTGACATGGAGAAACAGAAATATTAAAATGGTGATGAGCTTAACAGCGACATAACTAAGACCAGAAGGCAAAAATAATCATGTTCAATCACAAATCGCTGAAAAAAGCACCGATTATTAATTAATCTATTTCCTTCCGGCATTCACTCCATCATGTAACGATGTAGAAATTACACAGCTACTGCAGTATTTTTGGAAACTGAATTCACGATTCAAAAAGCTTCTCTCCATAGTGAATATATCATCTTTGCTTCTTGAATCAAAGCGGAATTCTGCTGGGTGAAAAACACGACGTTGTCTCTTGATGGAGACGCCTCGTCATCAAATAATGTTCAACTTCACGCATAAATTTCCAAACATAATAACTAAGTCTTCCTCAGCCAGACCAGACTACACTCCCTCACAGATGAACAAGGCAAGCGAGCAAGGTGATTCTCTCTCTCATTGCCCCTCCTGGTGAGGCGGGTCAAGTGAGGTGCATATAGTTCGTCCTCACGTGGACTTGTGCAGATGAGGTGAGATGTTACAGGACAAGGACGCCGTCACGAGTACGACAAGTGCAGACCTGGCCAAAAAAAAATAAATGTTTGTGCTTCCAGGAAAACGCTTTCTGTATATAGACACAGAGCATAAACAGCCTATTTCAGGGCCGTGCATCTTGAACACATCAATACAAATACACACACACACACACCACTTTACAGTTTGAGTCGATCTCAAACTGGACACAAGCTAGAAACTGAGCGAACCCTCTCTTCATCACTTCAGCACTAAATGACTCGCCATCATGATCATCGCTGAGGTAAAGCCTGAGAGTGATGAAGATGTGGAGAAGAACCAGAGATGGTGAAGATTTTAAAAAATTGGAAAGCCAGCTCAGCATCACAACATTTCCAAATGAAATTCCAAGAAGCAAATTAGTTAAACCCGCGAAGATGATTACATCATGTTTTCCTATCAGCAGCTCACAGCGAGGTGCCCTTGAGCAAGGCACTAAATGCCAAACGGTTCTGGTTGGAAGTCACTCTGTGTGACTCTGTGTGGAAGACTCTGTGTGTGTGTGTGTGTGTGTGTGTTAAANCTCTGTGTGACTCTGTGTGGAAGACTCTGTGTGTGTGTGTGTGTGTGTGTGTTAAAGCTTTATTTACACAGTGCATGCTGCTTAAGCAAAGAAACTTCCCCAAAATTAATACCAACCTCAACTAAATCTGATTTTAAACCTCAGCACCTAAAATGATGCTTTTCCAAACCAGATCTGTTGAATTCTTTCTGTGGGAAGATAAGAGCTGGAGGCAAAGAGGTGACAGAACACACATACACATATTGTACATACTTAACACACACACACCACACACGTTGGCAAACTGACGTGGTTGAATAATTAATTACACCATAAAACCAAATCTAGCTGACACAAATAAACATGATGCGAGTGTGTGTGTGTGTGTGTGTGTGANCATAAAACCAAATCTAGCTGACACAAATAAACATGATGCGAGTGTGTGTGTGTGTGTGTGTGTGAGTGTGTGTGTGTGTGTGTGTGTGTAACTCACGGTGCTCTGTGAGGGGCACGGTGTGGTGGTGCTGAGGTGACTGGCTGAAGGACCTGAGGTGGATTTGTCTCTCTTCTCCGTGGGCTTCATGGAATCTTCGGGGATCCTGTCTGTTGTCTGTTCTAGCAGATTCGACGTTCTGTGCCGCAGGACGAAGGCCAAGCCTTCGTCCCTGCTTGCCTCTCCTCCGTCCAGCTTGAAACGCTGGACTGGCCTTCACCGAGACCTGAACCCACTCAGCCGGGACCCAACAGACAACTCAGCGGGTGTTGTGGACGTTGACAAAATCCGGATGCAGCAACACCTTGGACAGAAAGTGAACAGGGGGAGGTTGAAGGGGACACAGCTGGAGCAGATGTGAAGATAAAAAAGGATAAAAATAAAATATATCACCAACCTGGACTCCACTGAGGAGGCTGAAGTCTCTAAATCAGATGGACACGTCTTCAGGAGTTTGTGGGATGAGACTTCAGAGAGATACAGAGACAGAGAGAGAGAGAGAGAGAGAGAATAAGAAAGAGAGAGAGAGAGAGAGAGAGAGAGAGAGAGAGATGGAAACAAGAAAATAATTAGTCTCATTGATTTTACCAAACCCTCCAATTTACAACAGTCCACAGAGAGGAAGGAGGCTAGACACTTAACTCAGCATGTTTTTACAAAAATAATATGAATAACCATAAAATTATACTGTCTAGTACTTTCCAAAACATTGTTAAAAGATGCTTTACAGACAATTAAAAAATATACAAGCCAATATTACGGCCAATAAAAGCTGGATATGAATGAAAAGCCAGGAGTTTAAACAGATAAATGCAAACGATAAAACAGTAAAACTTGGATTCATAAATCATAACGGTTTGGAGTCCAGCTACAAACAGCAGAAATATGATCAGTAGTAGCATAATCTATGAGTCAAAACATCACCAAGTGTTGATTAAAGCCGCTCTAGATAAGAGCTGCAGACATAAAAAATTAGTTAAATACACTTGGGTTGACATGTGTCACTTCAAAGTGTTGCCATGATACCGAGGCCTCAAAACGCTGCGTTTAAGAACTCCGGCAGCAATTAGAAGCTGGTGTCAGGCTGTCAGCCGAGTTGCTTAGCGACTAAAGGTGTCAAGGACAGAAACGAGATATTACGACTGTTCCTGCTGAGAACTCACAACGTCTTTTGTCAACCGCTTCATTATCTCCCGATCCAGTTTGTTCTCTCCTTTAAAGGGAAATGCCGCTTAATTTAAGATTTCTTGTGTCAGTGTCAGTTGGGGAACAACTGCTGGAGAGATAAAACTTTGCAGACGTCGTTACTGATCATGTGATGACCTGTTGCACTTTAACCTTGACCTCTTGACCTTAACAAGAGCCTAATCTGAGAACAACGTGTAAACAGGCCTATAGATGTCCTTGCCTGGTGTGATTTCCTTGTTTTTCCATCCTTGTAAAGACATTTGGCCTTCATTAAGACAAATAAAAAGAGAACACAAACGCACACAAACACACACATGTTGGTCAGGAGTTTGGTTTGCTACAACTCAACATGTACTTCACATCCTTTGAAGTACTATGAAGCGTGAACTGCTTATGGAACTCTGTTAGTACCAGATGTAGTTGTCTTGTAACTAATATAATGAAGACAAATATAAGCAGCTTTCAAATTATTTTCTCAGAGCTTGTTTGACTCAACATGCAGTCCTTTTCCTCTGAATACTGACTAAGTAATGCATGAACATACTGCATTTTATGTGTACTCGGCCTGTATACCAAAACTCGTGTTACTGCTAAATCTCTTATTTCACTGACAAACGCATAGGTGTGACTACAAGCAACTGATCAAATAAAATAACAACATACACACAGACACACACACACACACACACACACAAAAACTGCTGTTGCTGCTTAACCCAGAATAGCATCTTAGTAACATTAACTCTGTCGTTTTAGTTTACAGGGTTCGGTGTTGTTTAATTTACATCCATATAATTTATAGTCAACTACCCTGTAAAAGTAAAATATACACAGATGAAACGCAAACTGATTAAAAAGGCTGGAATTACACGGCGCGGTTCTATTTAAAAAGCCCTTCAAGTCGGAATATCCCTAAAAATAGCAATAACTCCATGTTATGAGTTAACAGAAGACTTAGAGGACCACACCGGCCATTTTGCATTTTTGAGCCTAATATATTCAATTTTCATACACGTAACGTTACTGACAATCATTTCCCAAAGCATATGACTGGAACGCTGAATTAAAAATGTTTTTCCTACCTTCCAGACTGCCACTGGTTTAAGTTCATTCTGGTACACTATTAAAATCAACTTGTTGAGAACTGAAACATTCTTGGGATAGGTAATCCATTATCACCAACAAGACATATATTCAGATTTTTTTTTTTTTTCAAAGTTTTGTAATTTTAGCGTTTAAGCGCAATAAAAAGCGTGGAGTGAATGTATGTGTCCACTGGGGGATATAGTCCCAAAAGCAGACCTGCATTTATCGAAACATTTTAACGACCGTCATAATTTTCATAATTTTGCATTTTGTATCGCTTGGATATTTCATATTGAAAAATTAAGAGATTTTGCAAAATATCAGGAAAACTGAAATACGGTTTTATCCTTTGGGAAATGATTGTCAGTAACCTTACGTGTATGGAAATTGAATATATTAGGCTCAACCATGCAAAATGGTTGGTACAGTTCTTCAAGACATTAGTCATACGCTGTTTGCTTTAGCCACATTTCCTTCACTTCCATGAGGTAAAACTACGACTCAATGGCTTGTTTGCTTTTAACAAAAAGAGCAATTTTTTTCTATAGATAAAAGTTGTTTTAGTTTATGAGACTATGAGTGTTTTCAGAAAGTGTGTGTGCTGTAAGTGAAAATGTATACATGTCTGGTTTTCCAGTGAAAAATAAACACAGAAGAACGATGTCAAACCACAGATGGTGGTTGAAGAGAAGAGAAGAGAAGAGAAGAGAAGAGAAGAGAAGAGAAGAGAAGAGAAGAGAAGAGAAGAGAAAACAGGAAGAAAAATAGAAAACTTTAAAAGAGCCACAGGGAAAATATGAGAACTTCATCATACAATGACATCGACCAACATAAAGTGCCACTATTTCATGGTGCAGCGATGATAAATAAAGACTATTTGAGCGAAGCTAACTGACCATGAGTCAGGTCCGTAACACAAATCAAACATTCCACACACCAATTTTAGAATCAATCTCTCATTTTTATTCCCCTTTCTCTGTTCCCCATTCGACTATTTCTGAAAATTACATTGCTGCTTTTCCTGAGTAACTGCTACCTCATTTTCTGCCTTTGTGAAAAGTAAAGATTTCATGCTGGGTCTTTATCATTTAGGGAATGAGAGGAATAAACTACTTTTGATGTGTTTTACAGCTATGGGCGATTCCAAAAATAATAGTCTGGTGGCCTGACTGCCACAGAAGAACAAACAGCTCTCCTGACAATTCAAGTAGTTCAGAAGTTTTGGTCTCTGTGGGTTTGATAAAAGTCTGGAAGCAGAGGGAAAAAAAATAACACTAAAGGGAGCACATATTAATACACACAAGCCCACACAGCCACTACAGAAACCACAAACCTTTGCCATGGTGGAACATCAGAGAAAACAGCTGACACATAAATAGTAGCTAAATGTCTCATCAACATGTTTCGTGGTGAAACTGTAGGATCACAATTTTCCCAGATTACAGAAACTTTGTCTGCATCTTTAATTTTTCTCCACATAAAGTCAATGTGTAATAACCTTCAACAGCCTTTCTGTATAAAGAAACCCAGCGTGCAGAGAGGTTTACCATCGATTTTTACTCCATTTTCTGCAAGTTATAACAATTCTAAATACCATCAACCCTCCCGAGTGACATTTAACCCCAGCCACACACAGAAATATAGATGCAGATAATAAAAAGGTCACAGGCAGCTTAAAGTTAGGGATATGTACATCAATACATTCGCTGGATTCTTCTTTCAGTTTTTTCACACATTTCCTCTCTTTCTCCTGACATTCTGAACCAATAACAGCAGCAACGGCATTAACGAGCAGTACTGTCCTTTAGCCATGGACGGTACCGAGTTTCAAAACTGATGCTGTTGACTTGACCCAGAGGTCAATAGCAATACTGTGTGTGTGTGTATGTGTCCACTGCTGCTGACATTACAGTGTGTGTGTGTGTGTGTGTGTGTGTCTGGCAGGTAGTGTGATGCCTCGACACATAGAAAGGCAATTTTCAAACCCTAGTGAGTTTGACTCCTGACACGACGGACATTATTGATCTTTAAATATTAACGTGTGACCACTGAGTCCAATAAAACAGCAGAAAATGTTGAGGATCAAAGCTGCTGAGTAGCTTCTCAGAGTTGCCAAAGCCAAAGAATTCTACACTGTTATAGAAACAGTGGCACCAGGAAGGCTAATACTCATTACTATTTACTATTTATACACAGTAAATCTGTATAATGTCTAACATGAGTAACATCTGTGTAATGTCTAACACGCCTACAAATGTACTCAAGGTCGTGTTCATGTGCATGATCTACACTGGCATGACATGTCTTTCATTCACTTCCTCACAAATAGGCATGGGTACTCTTATTCTTTCACACACACACACAGACAGACAACACACACAGCTGACTTTATTCCAAAACAGCATGGAGTCACTGAACCTAAGCAGCGGCTGTAGAAAGTGGAAGTGGATTTGAAAAGCAGAAGTAGTTTTTCCCTTTTTGTTTTCTTACACTGTGACCCAAATTAGGTCAAGAGGCCTGTTTCTGTGGAATAGCTTTTGTTACGCAATAGCAATGTTTCAAGAAATGTCTAATATCTTACAACAACCCCCTCTTCAAGCAATTAATGAGATAAAATGCTAATTAATGCTCGTGTATGGAGGGAGAAGAGAGCTAAATGATGAATTCTCTATGCTGCATGCAGGTAGGAAGGGATCAGGATGTCTTTTATGAGGAAGTTCACTGCAGATGAAAACGATGGACAAAGGTGAATGAAACGCATTACTTCTGCAAAATAGAGGAGAAATCGACAGAACAACAAAAAAGAAAAAAGAAGTGACTTGCAGAAAAAAAGATGACGCAAAAGATAAGAATGAGGAGAGGGAGACGTAAAGATGTCGAGCAATGAATAACTCACTAAAACCTGCTTTGCAGCATTGAGCCTGAGTCTCTGTGAGAATGTATGTGCGGTGTATGTGTATGCATGTGTGTATCAATGACAGAATGATTAGTAGGTTATAGACTATTTGAAGGAATGCTGTTTCTCTTTACTTTAATAAATACAGGCTAAAGGGTAAAACCAGTGACATGCGACTCGCCCACACTGAAAAACAAACGTCATTTTTACACACGCAGACATAAAAGACCTGATAAAAAGAGCTGAACAAGGAGAGATAATCGCTGCTTATGAACTAGCCAAGCAGCATGGAGAGGAAAGAGAGAGAAATTAAACCAAGTAAAGAAATGATGCAACAGTGAAGGAAAGTAAAAAGTAAAAAAATACCAAAAGTCAAAAACACCATGACATCCTACATAGCTGATTTTTTTTTGTCTTTTTCCAGAGTAATGATACAGAATCCCCCCCCCCAACANCACACACACACACACACACACACACACCTGTTCTTGTGTTGTGAACGTTAGTGGCTGTCAACCAGCATTATTTTTCTCTATAATGTGAGCTCTGCACCAGAGACAGTTTGGCAAATAGGGTCTGTGGCCTGTCACTTGCTATGCCATTACTCTCATACACACACACACACACACAACAAGCATGGTGTCTCACACAGGGAGGCTGTGTCTAAAACACCACCTCCGTCTCCCTCATGTACATCAGAATGACAAAAACTCTGCTTTAATTTGTGTTTCTCAGGCTGGTGTTCTGCCTGATGCCTGTAAGAATTTCACCAAACCTGGAATCCAGCCTCAGTACGACCTTCAGCTTTTCCACGGTTCTTCAGGTTAAACACACACACACACACACACACACACTGCACTCAAAGTAAAAAACAGGTTACGCGGGCCTGTCAGCTGAAACAGGTTTACGCTGATGTGTATCTGAGCTTCACACATGAATGCTTGTATTGTGGTGTAAAAGCTATACAGGAGTTCCTACCAATGAGAGTACAAACACAACAGCAACGTTACCATGGAAACGATGACTGAGTTTTAACGAGCTGGAAAAAGATGACATGTATATGTTCGGGGCACATCTATTGATTGGGCTGAAGCAGATAATACAGCAGATAATAAGCAGATTATATTAATTAATCTAGGATTTTTCCAACATGCACATTAATTACATCCATTTTTTCCTGTCGTCATTCAGCATTGGCAACTATGTTTTTCTTAAGCCTTTCACCTTCCTCAGATTGAAAGAAAATCAGCATTATTGCCCAGAATTTAGTCCCACTATCCTCTTTATCAATGTAAAATGTGACAAGTTGATCTTATTTTTAAAAAAATCTAGGAAACCGATTGCCTTGAAAAAGGTAAGTAAATATAACTATTATTCTTGAGTTATGTTTGCTTTATGTCTACTTGAACTTAAAACTAAGAGTTATATTTACTTACCTTTTTCAAGGCAATCGGTTTCCTAGATTTTTTACATTTTACAGTGTAGGATTAAATCCTTTTCTTCTAGCAAATACAGAAAGTGTTTTTTTTTTTGNTTTTTTTTTTTGTTTTTTTTTTTTTAAATGGATCTCAAACTCATCATTCAATATCTCTGAAAAATATAAGTTCAGGTTAGTAAATGCTGTCAATGAGACCACTGAGGCAGACCTAAGATCGCCTTCACTCTGTGGGATTCATCATTTTGTACATACTGGTGTCACTTTTTAATTTTGCTTTCACAAATACTGATTTGGTCATTTGGCAGTTCAGTCTGCTTCACTGTGCTGTGTGTGTTTCTGTGGCTGTGTGTGTTTCTGTGGCAGTGGGAGGTGAATAGGCCTCACTTTGTGTTTGGACCATTACAATGACTTAAACCTGCTGTTACTGACCACATGACTATCCTGCTCAGTGCGACACACACCTACCACACACATATAAAAGCACTTTAACAGAATATTAATAAAGCATCTTACTATCTTTAGTTACACCTGAGAGCAAGTCAGTGCAAATACATGTTAGTGTTCGCTAGCCAACGTGCATTATGTAATATGTGGTTTGTTACATGGAAAAATATATCCATAAACTGGATGTTTCACTACGTGTGCATGCATGCGTGTGCATGTGTGTCCTGAGATGACCCCTCCATCCTGGTACAGCAGTGCATTACTGCAACAGTCTTATGATGGACAGACACAAAGAGAGTCAGTGTTGGAATGCTCATGAATACACGCACACACACAGTATCACAGTACACACAGGGCCACGTAGTGCAGTTAACAGACCTTTGTGCACATCTAGCTCATGTTTTGTATGTTCACTTCCATACTTGTCTTTTTAAGAAAAAACGTTTATTTCAGACTCAACAGCTGGAAATCTTTTACCTTAATAATATCTATTTAGCGTGATTGTGTGACTTACTGTTTGATTTTTTTATTGGAGCAAAACAGAAACTGAACTGATGCAAACCGTCTCGTGCACCAAACACAACATGTAAAGCGGTCTGAGAGTTTCAGACATCTGTCACTTGAGAGTTGGCTGAACAGAAGCACTGCATTCATGAGCTGAATATTGATTATGAAAGCTATTTACAAGTCTATACAACCATGATCGCAGCCTTCTGGCCAACATTTCAATCAATCCGTGCTTTTGACAGCGTCTCCGCCAAGATTCAAAATAAAAAAATAATCTTTCTGGGTGAAGGAAAATCTGTTTAAGTGGGCTGTCTGACTAAATGCTATATATGAACAATAAACAATGCAATATCATTAGTGATATGTATGTATCAGGCTCTACTTGAATATATTTCTCTAACCCACTCTGGTGCAAAAACACTAGTGTTATAAGACAAACAACTCAAAGATTTCACATCCACACACACAAACACACACACTATGTGCTAGTGACATTCAGGTATCCTTCACCTAATTGGTGAGGCCAGAGGAAAGCTCAGCCAATCTGTCATAGTTTGACAGCAACACGTTTGTTCATTTACTCACACACACACAACCTCTCCAACTCTGTGACACACTTTTCACACTCAGGATCAGCCTAATAGTCCACCCTCACATTAACTCTAACATCTAACACCACACACTCAGTTCGTCAGGCAGACATCACGCGGCTTAACTGTGTATTTGCTCTCCGAAACAGCAGGGATATGAAGATACAATCTTTACCAAGCAACAATGAAATTCTTTTGACTTGAGTTCTAGAAGTGAAAAGTGTGATAATAACCAGAAACTCCCCCACAGAGTGTGTTTAATAGGCTGGCAGCCTGGAAGCTTCCCCACATTATCAGCTCTCTCACCTTTTCACACTCTGCTGCTGGTGCAAAGCCGACACCTTCATCTCATGCACAAGTGCTCGTGTGAACTTTGTTGTCCAGGTTTATTGTTCTCTCGCTGTGTAATAACTGAACGCAACTGAATCTGTGAAAAACCCGAAAGCAGAGAATCACGAAACACATCCAGGTTTGTAAGACAATCAGGGATCCGTGTTTCAGGACTCCAGCAAAACATGTCAAACTGATCCTAGACTGAAGCGTCGGCAGACCAAAACCAGTCCCGCTTACCACTTTTAGATATTTACAGTTCTGCTTTAAACGATACTGAACCACCATCCACCTGGATATAAGGCAGACACAGACCACAACGAGGTCGCTGCTCTGTTCCTTCTGCTGGAGACACTGAAACACAAATGATGCTTTAAAGCACCCAAAGGTGGGTCACATGCAGATTTAAAAAAAAAAAAAGACCCTTAATGTTCAGATGAAAATTCTATCCAAACAAGTGACAGCAACTCCTCCTCTTCATTTTATTCAGGTTACTTTTATACTTCCTGAATCTTTTTTCCTCAACCAGTGTGAGAGTCTGGGTTGAGCCTTTAAAAAAATTCATCACCAAAAAAAACCAACATCAATCTTCTTGTGTTTCTAGCAAGAAGGCAATATGAAGAAGCTCGCTGTTATATTTTTAATATGCTACTGTTGGCGGGCCACATGACCTGACATATTGGATGAACCCGACAACAGAAAGAGAAGATAAGATAAGATAAGATGAGATGAGATGAGATACGATAAGACTTTATTGTCCGTTCACATGGAAATTAGTTTGCATCACATGCCCGAGAGAAAGAGAGAGAGAGAGAGAGAGAGACAGAGAGAGAGAGAGAGAGAGAGAGAGAAGACAAGAGGAAGAGAAAGAGAGACGAGAACAAGTCCGCAAGCGTGTTATATCCATTGCCTGTACATATGACTGTCAGACAGAGGAACAGGAGTCAGGGGGAGGGAGACAGGAATTGGGAGCATTATTATTTAACAGGGGACAAAAGAGTTCTTAAATTTATTTTTCCTGCAGCTGGGCACCCTGAAGTGCCTCCCTGAGGGCAGCAGTTGATATTCCTTATTCAAGACATGAGCAGGGTCCAAGGTGATTTTCACAGCAAGACTGTTTGCTCCAAAGAATGTCCTACCAGTTTGGAGCAGGTTCTTAACAGCCGGAAGATCTGAGTTTTCAGCTGGACTGAGACCCCCCCCCCANCCCCCCCCCCAAACCACCTGGGGATCCATACAGCAAGATGCTCTGTATGGTTGCACAAAAAAAACAAATTAAGAATCTCCTTGCTGGCACTGAAAGACCTCAACCTCCTCAAAAAGTAGATTCTCTGCTGTACTTTATTACAAATGAAGTCCACATTGGCTCCAGGATAGAGTACTATCTATATGCACCCCTTGGTATTTGAATGATGAAGACTGTTTAATATCCTGGTTGTGAATGCTAAGCAAGCAATCCACACATACAAACACATGTACTGTCTATCCAGTCACACTCACACTCACTCACTCACACACACACACACACACACACTAGCGCCCACACCAACTGAAATTGCAATCAAACTTTGTCAAGAAGAATTAACATAGACATTTAAAAATGTCTGCATATAAATGGTAAATTTTTACATGCGCATGTACATGCAGCACGTAAACACATTTTACCTGCTTAATGCTACTTACTGTATGTTGAAAAGTGTTTAGACGCTTACTGTGTCTTCAAACCAATTAGCTTGTCTCCATTGGCGGGGGGGGGGGGNGGGGGGGGGGGGCTCAAGAAGTACTATAAAAGAAAGAGAAAAGTAGGTACTTTCCTTTATGCTGAGGTTTGCAATGACTATTTTCTAATGTTCTTAGAAGATAGGTTTAGATGCCTCCTGCCTCCTACTGACTGTCTACATTAAACATTATATTCTCTAAAAGGTCATACTCCAGTAAAAATTACTACTCTACTCCCAAACTGCTCCGTCAAGCAGGGTGGGACCTGGTGCACACACCAACTCAAAAAATGGATGCTTTAAATTCATTCTTTGTTTAACTACAAATCAATATCCTCCAGCAGGATATTACTGCAAATTTCCTGGCTCAATGACTCCAAAAGACCTGAGACACATTTTTAGAAAAATGGGCTCAACGTGCCAAACTTCATCTGATCTTCTGAAATAAGAGGGCACTGTGCTTTGTGCATAGCTGGATTTTGCTATCAGAAGTTGTTGTTGTACTTAAGCAGCAATATGATGCATGTCACTGTGGTCTGATAACCTAAAATACATGACAACAATTATGGAAAATATATCACAGTGGTTTTACTGTTCAGTTGCTGTTCTCCATGCTACGTGACAAACTGAAAATAGGCCACTTGTGCAACTTGAGGATAACAGCATGGATGGATATGTGTAATTATATTTACAGATAATGGTTTAAAGTTTGTATCCTGAGCTGTTTGGTTAATTAAGGTCAAACCTGCACTGGGAAATAATAACACTATAAAGACCACAAAGGTCAAAGCTACACAAAAAGACAGTGATTAAAAATGTAAATGTAAAACTAAGACGCTGCTTCATGAAATATCCATGGGTTCATCTCTAAGTAGGAGCAGGATGGGTGTGTTTTTGTATATATATAAAGTTTGGGTTCACGACAAATAGGCTATCGGCTACCCAACATGAAATATTCATGAGATGGCCTCATGCTTTGTGGCAAACTCAACAGTAGGAACACTGAAATGGGACAGGCATACTGTGCAGCGTACAGCTAAAAGGTAATGAGCTAATAACCCCACGTAGCCGCAAGTCAAGTGCTGGTTAATTCTGACCAGCTAGTTTGAATGGCAACAAGTCACTTAAACATGATATTTATCTCTATTACATAGCAAAAATGGCTGTTGAAGTATGAAAATCTTAGATTCTTCCTCATTTAATACCGAAGAGTCAGAGTCAGTGTTTGTCACAACACAATAATAACATGCTGTAATTAAAAAGTGATGTTTGTTAAAAAAAAAAAAAAAATCTTGTCAATGTTTCCTTCATGTCTAAATTTAAATCAGGCCACATGCTAAACTAAGACAGTAGAAAGCAATATCTTTTTGTGTGTTGCTGCATTTCCACCATGAACAATTACATAAAGCAGAAGGATCAGGTTTAAATCATATATGGTTGAGCTGTCAAGAACAGGAGATCAACACCTTTTAATAATGAATTCTAAATACAAAGAATAGCATTTGCTGATAAAAAAAAAAATACTACGCAGTAAAAACATCAAGTTCTACAGAGCTCACTTTGATTTGGAAAGTAAAAATAGCATGTTTGTTAAAAATATATATATTTTTTTAATGTAAGAGTAATATTAAAAACACTGATGTGTTATTTGCCTGACTCAGTAAAAACTGATTTTCAACTGATAAAGCCACACATATCAGAAGCTGAACCATGTTGAACTAAAGAGAACTATCATATGAACTGGCTTTTAGAGCACTTGTACACTAACAACTAATTTTGTAGGAATATGTTATGTCCAAATATACTGACATGTGCCAAAAACAGCATCAGAGTGAGCCACCATTCCTCTGTAACTGTCTCTGTGCACAGGAGGCAACAAAACACTGGTGAGCATGCAATACAAAGAAACCCAAACTCCAGCCACTCTGCCACCCCTGTTGACAGCGACAATTCCTCCACTTCTGAAACAAGACACATACTAAATAACTGTTCAGGCTGTTGTCACCTTATGGCGACAATATTCCTCGTTACATTTGACATAAGTTGCGTTGACACACGTTAAACAAAATGCAGACAGCAACCCAGGCAATGGTGCTGGTTTGTTTACACCAAGCTAGCGAGCTGTCTAGTCCGCTAACAAGAGCTGCCACCTCAGAAAGAAGCAGGAGAACTCTTCAACTGAGCTTATATGTATTTTGACAGCTCCCCAAATCGACCTATCTATCTTTAAAGATACCAAATACTGCCTCAATAGGAGTAATATTGCTTCGCCAAGGGGGAGCAGAGCTGTGCTTTCTGACTAGCTAAGAGATTATGCTCCCCTGTTGTTTTGACGGCCAGAATTAGCTGAGTAGCAAAGCTGCTAGCTGGCAGGTTACAGTCTGAAGAGTGCTACGCTGGGAATCTCGTGGGCGAATTTAAGTCAGAAAGAAGACAAAACAACGACAAAAAGCAGTAAGGACTGAGCTGAAGTGTAATAATCACCTGGTCCTGGTGGTTGGAGCGTATCCTCTGTGTGGTGTTTCTGTGGTTCTCAGAGTTTTATCGCTACTCTGCTTTCCTCCTCCACTCTGAACCATTTATGTCTGTACACTAGACTGGACTCTGAGACGGAGGAGGGGGGGCAAGCAGCGCGTGACGTCTCTCGCACGAGCGCCAGCTGTCCAATCAGATGAACAGGGGAGGAACAGGTGGCCAATGACGTTCAGGAACAGGAAAAGCCCAGAAGTTGAGTAATACCTTTGCTTCGGGACTTGTAGTTTGTAGATATTTTAATAAATACTATGAGGGGGAAAAAGTGTAGAAAATTAGAATATGTGGTAATTTTCTGACCTGATATAAATATAGGTAATATATCATGTCAGCTGTGCTTCTCTGTGTCCAGAACATTTTCACATTGTAAAACTTGTTTGGAAAGCTGATCTCTCAACATGAAAATTGAGCCAAGAGCCAAAGACCCCAAAACTGTAATTTCTCTCATTCCACAAACATAATAAATATATCACAAAGATAATTTATCATCTTTGTGATATACTTGTTTTGTTGCAATCACACATGGGTACATAATACAACTTCTATTTTTAATACAAATACTAACAGTAACAGCATTAGTAGTAGACCAGAAATAGTTGTAGTACACCATTAGTATTAACAGTAATTGTGGTAGTAGTAACCCTAATAGAAGTAGTGGTTGTCACACTTATGTGATAACGATCATAATCTAATTATAGCAGTGATATAGTATGCCTAGCAGTAATAGTAGTAGTAGTCCTAACTGTAGCAGTAATAGTAGGTCTATCAGTTGTACAAATAATAGTAATAGTGCCTTAGTCGTGGTATTAGTAATATAGTGTTAATGCTTGTTTGATCAGGCAGGTTGCAAATCCTCATTATGAGGTGATTAACAACTATATTACAGTTTTTCTCAATTGCTTTCTCTACATTCTCTAAACTCTAAGTTCAACTGTCACAACTGTTTTATGGGACGTCACAACTGTACTGCATGTCTGCAAAATGTAGTAACTCACCCAAAACATTTAATTCATGCTTCAAAAACAAGTTGTTGTAGTAAATTGGTCAATGCCGGCAAAATTAAATGTTTAGATGTTTTTCACCATGGCAGTCAACCCTGGAAATGTTTCTTATATACAAATTTCAGTTTTGTTCTTTTTTGTTGACACTGACTGCTTACTGTATGATACAAGACTGTCAGTTTTGTCTAGCTCAATGCTATCGTGTATCACACTGAGCTTTTTAGATACTGATTTCAACAGTAGGTAAAAGTTTACTGGGAAAAGTCAATAATGTACAATACTGTAGTACACAGAAAAAAGGATATGAACATTTGTATGTATACAGTAAATTTATTTGTGTAGCAATATGTGTTACATGTAAACAGAAAATTCACACTTGCATGTCCATTTTTACATATTTCTTGCAAGTAAAGTCATATATAGTGAACAGAAAATTTGCCACAAAATAACATCCATGCAAAAAAAAAAAAAAAAAAAAAAAACCAGAACAATGAAAAAACCTGCAGTAGTTCTGTAAATAAAAAAACAATGAATTGTACCTCCTCACAGTACATAATAGTACAAGTTCCCATCTTCTTGGTAGACATCCTGTCGCTCTTGTTGGTCTGGAATTTACATGTGTGTGTGACAGATTTTGATAATTGAATCATTTTGCAGGCGATGGCTCATGCAATGAAAGAATGTTTAGAAGTTGTGAAGAGTTTGACAATTTCACTGAGAATCAACTCATCAGTTTTAATCAGCAAGCCACGTGCATGTAGTTACTGTGCAAACTGCTTAAATGAATAAGAAATTCAAATCTGGTCTGAACAAGAAAATAATTGTTCAGAGATTTGAACTTATAGTTTTGAAAAAATTAATTCACATTCGAGAATTGAGCCAAAGCGATTGAGAACAACTGTAATGAAACAACTACATAAACACAGCATGTTGTGCAGCAGTCAAACTTGACCATCACAGCTACATTTCTTTATGTGAGAGTGCATGATATAAATGACTTCATGTGTTATACAGAGATATCCCCCATCAGCTCACCTGCTCTTCTGGCTTGGAACACTGGGCGTACTCTGCCAAACACACACACACACACACGCACACACTCACACATAGGCTGCAATTACAGCCAACTGTAATGAATTGTGCAAATGGGATTTATTGTGATGCATAGTCACACTGTCTGGGTGTGTTGGTACACGATCTGGTTCATCAGGTCCACAGCTTTACCTCTAAACAAGCTGAAACAACATTTTCAACAGATGCTCTTGTTGTTTTCGGGATGAACAGCATTGGAAACAGTTTGAAAACATTGATTGGGATGATACCAAGGCAAATGGCTCGGCAGCAGTGTGAGCAGTGATGTGTAATTCTCCCACTGTACTTTGTCCTGTGTTTGGTTCCTGACTAGGTGTGTAACAAAAGTTATCTAATCATATCTCAATCCTTCATGATAAGGGAAACATTTTTATTTCAATTAGTTGTTATTCAAGCCAGGTTTCTATAATACATTGCTATGCTTATACAGTGGTTTTGAATACAGTTTGTGTCTCCAAGGAACAGGCAGTAGCGGTCCTTCCTTTAGACAACTTAGGCAATTGCCTAGGGTGGAATGATTCAGCCAAACCTGTCTTTCAGGATACTTTTCTGTTACACATTTCCCTTAAATTTTCCTGGTGTTTTAACAAATCAGCTTGAGTCATCTTTCCTTCTCCAGGGAAAAATAGATAAAACAAAATGTATAAAAGCAGGATAGATATCAAAACGAAATTCAGATATCATCATCTATGGATGTGAGGTGAATGTAGATAAGTTTATAAAGTAAGTTTTCTGTTATGAGTTTTCTTATTTCAGTGTTTTTTGGTGCCGTGATTGCAAAGAATCACCTTTTATTTTGAATGAGACTTTCTTTTGCTGTTGATATGAAGTTTCTATAGATGCAGAGCTGGTTTCTAAAAGAACAGCGTTCACCTCCAGAGCTCCAGTTTGTTTGCACAACCTTGATTTCTGAATGTCTAAATGATTTTTGTTGCTGTGTGTGTGTGTGTGAGTGTGTGTGTGTGTGTGTGTGTGTGTGTGTGTGTGTGTGNGGGGGTTGCACAAGAAGTAGGTTGTGTCTTTATTTCAGCTAATCCAGATCAGAGTTGGCCAACGGATGTCTTAAATACAACAGCACACACACACATGTACTCGCACGATATTGCATCATTTGCTGCAGCCACTATTGGCGCTTACAGTCGCGTGATTAAAGTAACACAGTGTCATGTATTGACATCACCAAGACATCATGGAAAGGACTGACTGAGACACTGAGAATGACTTAGATCAGTGGAATTTTGGGTGTTGCCTTTTACTTTTTTCGTCTCTATTCTAATGTTGGTTTTTAGCCAAACCATGACTCGTGCTGTAGCCAGAATTGCTGTGGTCCCACTCTAACACAGAGAGAATTGGTTTTACAGTGATCTCATTGCTCAAATATCACATATATGGGAAATATGTTGAGATACGTTACGTACAAACAACTTTTAAACTTCTCATATACTTATGCTACTAAATAGATTTGCCTATAAGAAGCCAGCTGCTCTACAAATAACTGAAGTCTGCAGAATAGCTCCTTAAATATAGGATTATCAAACTAATGTCAGTAGGTCCTACAATGGACGTGGTTGCTCTTTCTTCAATCTGTTTGTCTCAACCTGAATATGAATACAGATAATGTAAATGTATATATTATAATAAGAAAAATTAGGTCCAAAAAAGTTTTAATCGTCACAAGAAAATGCCTCATAAGAGAAAAGATGTTGTGACAGTATCATGAGATAGCTGGTTTTTGTTTCTTTCACACGTGAGTGAAATCAAGTTAGCAGAGGTCAGCAGCAGATGGCTATCAGGTGAAGAGGATTAAAGAAACAGGTCACACTTTCACGCATCTAATCCTATAACATCCCAAAGGTTCCCTGTGGAGTTTTTCACTTTTGCATTTTGGCTTACATTCAGTCTTTCCCGCCTCATAAAACAGTTGCAAAGCTGATTTTTGAAGGTTTGAATGATGAATTAACAGAAATTTCCTGTCTGCACTAAAAGGAACATGTTAGTAAATTATGTTGACAGTACACACACACTCTCTCTCTTTCTCTCTCTCTCTCTCTCTCTCTCTCTCTCTCACACACACACACACACACACACACACACACAGTCAGCTGAGGGGACAGGATGGCGGTCATGCTGCTCTGGTCAGTAAACTAATCCAATTAGCAGTGAGCAGCTAAAAGTAATGGGATAATTAGTCACTGTACATCACTTCTTAGACATGACTGTGTCCAGTATTTTGTGCTAAAAATTGTTGTAGTATTACAAATGTACTTTCATATTATAGAGACCTGAAGTCACACTGTTTAAGAACCACAAGAAAATCTTATTTACAAATGATTTGGATCAAAACAATTAAGCTTTTTTTTTTTTTTTTAATTAATTTGTGCGGTATTGCTGACTTTCTGTGCTGTAGTTTTAGAAACACATATCGGTTCAGCACAGGGGTCAGGGGTCATAGTTACAGTAACCTGTCTCCATGGAGCAGCAGTGGAGACGGATCTTGTTCAAAGATGTTCCAGTAAGGGTGGACAAGCTGGACATCCATCAGTTATGGACCATGTCTGCATCATAACCTCGTCCTCACAGGAGACAAATAAAGCAGAAATCAGCATGAATAAAATCTAAAATCTATTAGAAACAAATCTTTTAACAACTCCAAGTTAAAATACTCTGACTCTTATTTTTACCTTAACATTTTACTTTTTAATGGAAGAAAACAATACATACATATACACACAATGCCATAAAACATTCTAATTATTTGTTCATGTTGATGCGATTGATATGATCAGTATTGATCATATCAAGGACACAAAATCTTTTCTTTAGTTCTTTGTCAGTGGTTGAATTTGACAGAGAACAGACGAATAAAGGAATATTACGATTCATCCATTTGAGTCCTGTGGGTCGCTCTGGATAAGAGTATCTAGCAAATGCCATGAATGGAAATTTAATAGATTTATTGTCTGCAGGTAATATATTCAATCCTGCAGCCCAGAAAAAGTTTTGCCTGTGAAGTACATTCACAATTGTCCATTTCTTAAAATGGAAAAATGTCAAAATGAGAAATTATAAGGATCTATTTCATTTACACATGGATGAGGATTGATAATCATTGTGTATTTATTCAGTGATGTTATTCTCCCAATATAAGTAAAATCAGTCCTATTCTGTGGAGCAAACACGTGAAATCCGTGTAAATCTTTTACTATCGATTTCAGAGTTGAACTTTGTTTCAGACATGTTGATTCAGAGCCCTTAACACGGCATTAGAGTAAAAAACACTTCCACTGATTTGAGTGGGGAGTGATTTCACGTTTGGCGTCTTTAATGAAAATTTCATCTGTACTGTTATTTTTATTTGCCAATTCTGAATCAAGTGACGTCATTCTAATTTATCTACGGATTTATCAAACATTTTAGAAGGCAACATATTTACCATGTTGAGAAGTTTATTAAATACAAATATGCATCACATTACATTTTACTAATTACTTGCTAAATACTTACTATCAGATTCAGTAATTTATGTGATTAGAATGACTCTCCTATTTTTATAATATTCATTTCCATTTATATCATTTCAGCAGCTTTTCACTGACTAAACATGGCAGCGTTTGTGAATGGCAGCACTGTTGTCCGGTTTCTTGTACTGCATTTACTTCTATGAGCTACTTACTGGAAGTACTTGGGACATCTTTTTCCAAACCATCCAAAAAAAGACAAAGAGTGGACTGAAGCGTCATGTTGGTGGGAACACAGTGAACATGTTGGGACTCAAGAACAGAACAAAGCCTCATTGTTAAAGATGAGTTTATCAAAAGAATACACAATAATGCTCCTGTATAAAACATAGAAAATGAAAAACAATAATAAAATATACTTTCTTTTCCTGTTTACTATTTTATAAAGTAATAAATTGCAGTCCTTTCTGTTCCTATTTATCACAATCACACATTCATTTTTCCACAGCATATTTAGTCCTCCTTGCTTTACCTTTGTGTTTACTGTATCCATACATTTATATCCATACATTTACAAAGTAAATGTTACCATAATCTGCTGTATGAACTGATGATCTGACAGAAATCTTAAGGCAACGATTTACTGGAAATTTTTTGGGCAACTTAGATGAGCAATAGACTGTCTTTCTACTAAAACAAATATGCAAAGCAACTTTTGAGGCAACATCTTTAATTCTACAAAATCCCAAATGACATATGGACAATATGGACAATATTTTAAATTGATGATGTTGCTTTTAGTTTATTAAATATCTGGAAAAAAAAGGACTATTAAATGCAGAGTTATTACCTTCGCCAAGGAATTATATTTTTATCTGCATTGTTAGCTTGTTTGTTCTGAAGTGATTTTGATGAAACTTGGGGGAAGGGTGGGGTGTGACCCAGGGAAGAACCAGTAAAATTTTGGTCTGGATCTTGATCCGGGGACAGATCCATGAATTTATTACTGATTACTTAATAGCAAGATAGAGCATTTTTTGATATTTTTGTCAATTTCTGGTCTGGATCTGGAAACATTATGATAAATAAAGCAAAATTACCAAAATGCCCTACAGAGCTTATTATGGATTTAACAAGTTGCACAACAACACATGATGAAGATGAAGAGTCAGCGATACTAACATGTCTCTTAGCTTGGGTTCATTAGGACAGATATATTAACTTCACTAATGGAGGTTCACGCACTTTGCTGTCGGATGAAGGTCATGGAGTTGGACAAAGAGCCACAGTGTCAACGCGGTTACAACCATCCTGCCTCATTAACCCACACAGGCAGACATGTCAGGTCACAGCAGAGCTGAAGAGCCGTGCTCCACAATTAGACACACACAGCCGAAAACCTGCTCTGATCACATGACTAACAGCAGCAGGTAAACAGGTGACTATATTCATCAAGTTGTTAGCTGTTTGAGTGAAAGTTGATAATAATAATCAGCTGGATAATCCTGTGTCTGTGTCTGACCATTTTCTAACGTTCATCCTTTGAAGGATTTTGCAGAATGCATATCAAAAGTCCTCCTGCTGTTAATCCTGATTTTCTTTCTTTCTTTCACCTATTTTTCATTCTTCTTGCTTCTCTCCTCTTCATCCTTTTTCTCTTTTGCTTCTCTCTCATTCATCTGTTTCACTCAACAACTCAGTAGGTCGTATGTTTGATGTGTTGCGTGTTTCTTAGTAACATCAGAGCAACGTACAGATGCCACACTTTCACTCCCAGGGTTAAAGGTCAAAAGCTCATTGAAAATAGACACAACTACAAAACTCAGTGTGTGTGTGTTTGTGTCAAATGGTTCCAAAGGGCTGCCTATGACACCAAGAACACCCATCTAAGGCTAAACAGCAGACATGCAAACAGAGCAAGGCATTATGTCTCAGGTTCGGTCGCTGTGAGAAGTCTCTTTAAATAACAATCAGAGCTGTATGTTTGTTTATTATTTAATTATATATTTATTTCATTTCTTCCTTCTCGGTTGTCATTCCTGTTCAGGCTCCCATTCCATTTACTTGGTCCGTTTGTCCTTACTGTCCCACAGTGTTCATCTATCCGTCCATCCTTCCTTCAGGGTTGTGATCAGGATGTTAAGCAGAGTGATGATGGAGTGGCGGGAAAAGAAAAATAGTTGGAAAAACCTCAAAGATCGCATTTCTCCTGCATCCTTCCCATTCATTTTTCCTTATTATCCATACATCCATCCTTGTTATTTGCACAAAAACTGGCCATGCAGGTTTTATGCAACGTTTGCACCTGATGTGAATATGCAGGAGATTTTTCAGCTTTGTCAGTAAAACGATGTGTTTAAATCATCCTGATCAAAACCCCGAAAAATCGTTCATTGCTCTCTTCTGTCTCACGCCCTATCTACTGCCCCTCTTCTTTTTCATTCCCTTCCATCCTGCCATCCATCCGTGTTTCTATCTGTCGTCGCACTATTTACAGACAAACTGGTCCACGAGTGTCGTGCAGCGTTTGCACTTGACGTAGCAGCACCAGTGGAACTTGCAGTGGCAGCGCTCGTGCTTGTAGGTCTTGAACTGGTCGTATCCTCGGCCGCAGCACATCAGCTCACAGCCGTCCATGCCCTCTGAGGTTTTGTTGCAGAGTCGGCCCTGAGTGCCCAGCGAACCTGTGGTCTCGTTGCGGAGGCAGTAGTCCGGACTGGGGTCAATGTAGACCAGATCCTCTGGGGTCGGAGTGTTGAAACGCTTGTCTACGAGTTCCAGCTTTCCCTGTTTGGCATAAAGAGGAGAGAGTGAGTTTGTGTAATTTAATTAAAATGCAGGATTACTTTTAATACTAGTTCTGTTTTATTAGGTAATTCAACTCAAAAATAAAAAGGTAGTGTAGAGTTCAGCTTCGAGGTGAGGGGGTCAAACTGAATCACAGATCTTTTATTTTGCAATGCTAGTGCAATAAACATGTGGAATGTAACCCAAGAGGTCATTAAAGCTGGTGACAAAGGTCATGAGGAGTCAGAGTGCAGGGCAGCCATTCCTGGATCAGGTCAAAGGATCAGTGTCCCGCTCTGGATCCCAGAGTGGTCCCACTTCGGCCATTCGGGGGATCAGTGTAAGGACACGCTAAGATTTCAGTACCTTGCGTCCAATGCGCATGGCGGCTGCACTGTCATATTTCTCTTTCAGGAACTCTCCAACACGCCTGAAGTCAGCCAGTTGGAGCCAGCAGGTCTTCAGACTGCAGGAACCCGAGACTCCGTGACACTTACAGGCCACGTTTGCAAGATTGTACACAGCCTGACGGAGAGGGAGGAAAAGATATTAGATTTGTTGACTAGTTTGGTTACTGTATATCTGATCTCATGCTCATGAGACAACAGACAGAAACAGATTCACGTGATACATAATTGGCTAAAGAACAGATCAAACACACAAGCATTTAAAAGAGTCAAATTCTGGCTTTGCTGTAGTATATAATATAACTTTTTGCATCTTTGTTCTGTCTTGTACTGCAAAAGGTGCATTTGTGTTTGCTGCTGCACTGCTACCATCTAGTGGTGGCCATGTGTAATTACATCCTACTACCAGCAAACAGCCCCTGGATTAATCAAGGTCAATCAAATTGTAATTGAATATCTTGATCTTGATAGATGAACATCTCCACTGGATATCTTGATTTTCATATCTTATTTATCCAGAGAAGGTGGTTTGCCAAAATATTCTCTTTCTATGCAGTACATAGTTTGGTACACAATCACATATGCACACACACACACAAGCCCAATTCTTGAAGACTACCGCTGCCAAAATATCCTGTATTATCAAATTTGATAAAAAGGTGTTGAGTAATGGCTGAACATACAGATCAGCCAGCTGCATACTCGTGAGTTGTTAGTGTTACTGAGTTCCTGGGGGCATTTTCTCCAAAAATAGCTTCATACAGCAATAAATCTGAAAACCCTCCGGTCTCAATTTTTCATTCTGCAGTGGTGCAGAAGCCCTTTTGTGTTTAAATGTGTGGTGAAATAGATAAACAAAAGGGAAAATGCAAAGCAAAGGAAAACAGAGGAAAGGTTTTTTGCTCCATATGTGCTGCTCTCTAACGCTTTTGTCAATACTGCTCCACCAAAGTAAAACAAACAGCTGACTCAGAATAGAATGGCTACTGCTAACCAGAGGAAATGTGGCTCTATTGTAAAATGACTCTCCCACACAAATCCTATATATATATATAGTGTGAGAGAAGTACAAAATGATATGCTGTTAGTTTAGCTAGGAAGTCAGGAGACAGCATGCTCAGTCAGCAGTCAGGCTTTTAAAAGAGACGGTCCTGTATCAGAAAGGTCACAGGGTAGATACCCTTATCTAACAGCTATTTCAGTTATTTCAGATATTAGCATCAATGTCTAAACACAGCTTCTATTTCATGTATAACTACTGCTGTACTGTAATTCCCTTATTGGATGCATTAGAATTTAATCAAGCAGATTGATGCAATGTATGTCCTGTTGCTTTTACTGTCAAAAGACACGGCAGGAAATGCAAGATTTATGGTCCTTGCAGCGGTGGGCCTTTAGGAGGAGCCCTTCACCCCCACAGCTTTACCAGGTCAGCCAAACATTCACAGCATAAACAAGACACATAAATCCTTCCTCAACACACACACACACACACACCAAGTTTGCTACACTAGTAATCTAGTCTAGTAAACTAGTTTGCTCCACTACAGGCCAGAAGTTTGAGGCCACCCCTAGATTAAAAAAAAAAAAAAAATANAAAAAAAAAAAAAAATTATCAATACAGTGTTTGTTTTACAACTTATTACACAGGAAATGACAAAAATACATAAAATAAAGGTAACTAATTAGGTTTTAAAAAGAATTTATCAACATCAAAGCTTTGAAGTCATTTCATGCTCAGACTTTGGTTTCATCACAGTAACCCCCTCTGTTCAGGCCAAGTCAGAATTCTCAAAACCTTTTGCTTCTCTTTTGAATGGATGTAATTTTGGCATCATTTTGATGAATGTTTTGGATTGTTGTCCTGTTGAAGAATGAAATTTTGACCAATAATTTGTAAACTGGATGGAATCGCGTGTCTTTGAAGGATGGAATGGTAGTTCTCTTTCTTCATAATTCCTTTAACTTGGACCAAATCTCCAGATCTCTCTCCCAAAACCCCCCACAGCACTGATTCCCATAATTCAACAAGACAATTATTTGTGATTTCAAATTTCCTCCATACAAATCAAACCATCATTCTGTCTCCTCACATCGCCTGATCCCAATTACCTTCTCACCTCTGCCCCCAACGACCCCACCACCCACCCNCCTCACATCGCCTGATCCCAATTACCTTCTCACCTCTGCCCCCAACGACC